>CAXKVI010000213.1:52500-67500 GCA_964058755.1 Campiglossa producta
ATTAATGTTAATTAGCTTAATGTTAATTTTTTATATTTTTTTCGTTTTTAAAACCGAGCGTAAGCTTTAAGGGAAATGGTTCATAGTTTCAAGAAGAGATCTTACGAAATTTGCATGTGAACATGTCCCAAATTTTTACAAATATTTTAAATATGTCGCTGAGGGCGCCATCTGGAGTATTTCTTCTCACTATATGTTGCGTTTTCAACTGATTCTAGACTATAGTCCACGTTTCGAGTTTCTGCCTTACACGAAAATTACCTAAAAATTGCTTTACCAAATTCCACAGGAATTTTCTAAATATCTCGACACAGAGGGCGCCATCTAGCGGGGTCGAGTATTGAACGGCACATGTTGCCTACTTTGGCTCTTTATCGCCCAATTTCGAAATATCTGTTGTGGTTTCTACTGAAACGACTTTCGCCAAATTTTGACAGTTTACTCTTTGAATGAGTCCTCTCGACATGGGCTAAACATATTTTACCCCGATAGATGGCGTTGGAGTCGCTATATTTTTCAAATCCTTACTTATGAGCAGCTAGCTTTGTAAAAAAGCTTACTTCTAGTATCTTTACACCATTTAACAGTATTTTTTTCTCTTTCAGATACAACAGAAGCTCAGCAGACCCAAGCGAACCATATCTGTTCTCCACGAAAATGCTAACGAAGTTCAGACGTCCTAATGGCGGTCAAAATCAATGAAAGTCAAACCAAAACTAACGATTTTCCGCGGGAGTATCGAACTCGGCTGAAGTGGTTTTCCATTGTCCACTTATAAAATACTAATACTCACAGAGGAACCCGAAAGGGCTAAACTTTAATGCGAGCTATGTAAATAATAAAGAGATGTTATATATAAGAGAGGGCAGCTCGTCGCGAAATAAGCCAACACTAATGCTAATTAGCAGAACAATTAGTAGCTGTTAGCTTACTAAAAGCCTACAACAACAAAAAGCAATACAAAAAGAACAACAACAAAAACATCAAAGCAAATCACAACTTCCATTTCTAAACGGGGAAAGCTCATTTAACGTCTATGGAAATCCAGTTGCAGCGACCACGTCAACCACCATTACAACAAAAACAGCAACAACAACAACAACAACAAAGCCACAAACAACAACAAATATACCTTTTGCAACAAGCGCAATCACTAAACTCTGGCCACCACAATCCGCAGCAACAAAACCAACTTCGACAGAAACAACAACCGAAGCTCGAGAGCAAACAGCGAGCTTCACTAAAGCCACATCGACCACAACTCAAACCCACTACAACAATTCCACACTGTAGTTGTAGTTGTTATAATGACGAAATTAGTTATTTGCCTTTTATTTTTCGGACTATTCACCATCCAAACGGTTGGCCATATGAACAGTGACCCAGCGCCAGGTCGCTCACCTGGACCACCTTTTGTCGCGCACAAACGAACGCGTCGCACAGTAGAGCCACCCGTCGCCTCAGAGGATGTGGTAAACACAATTACTGGCGGCCCTGTCGATGCCACTACGACTGGTGTGGTGGGGTCACAGCAAAAGCCAAAGAGCTCAAGTCACAACAGCAACAATAACAATGGTGCTCACCAGGCCAGAGATTACAATTACGACAATTACAATAACAATAACAATAGAGAAAACAACAACGAACAACAACAATTAAATCCTCACACAGTCGAGGGGACAACAACAAAAAGTAGCAACACCGATGAAATCAACATCAATTACCACAAATTAACCGTCGGCAATACAGCGAGTCGCATCACGCCCAACGATTACACACATGATAAGCTAACGCAACAAATGCTTACGGCATCACGGCTGCAAAGTGGTAAAGAGCAAACGAGTCGAGATGTAACGCACTCTGCTAGAGATGTGTCAACGGCTGCGCTAATTGAGCGGGCGGAGAAAGTAAATAAAAATAAAAGCAAAAGCAATACGAGATCATGTCATGATGGATTTAGTGATTTCCTTAACGATGTGGTGGACGTCGAGGAGGAGGAGCAATCGGATGCAAATGGCGAGGATACTTTGGGTGATGGACGTGCGAGTAGTGGTTTTCAGCATATGGGACATCATTTGTTTATCGATTTGCAATTGGAGCATAACATCTTTGAAACATCAGCGGCGTCGGGCATCAATTGTGGTTTGATGTATCAAGGTGAGTGGATTGGACAAATTGTTTTTTTTTTTTTTTTTGGGTAAAAAAAGCTGAGATTATTTAGAATTTTTTATGGAGTTAAGCCTTAATTTAATTTAATTTAATTAGTACCTGGTTGACCGATGCTATCAATTTAGCGCTAACTTTACTTATCCAAAATGATCTCAAAATAGCTCCAAAATTATCCAAATTACCCCTAGATGATCTCAAAATGATCCTAAAATAATCCAAATATGATCCCAAAATTATACAATACAAATACAAACGGTAAAATGGTAACCCTACTTGAAAATATTTTAGTTGATATGTCGCCGAAAATACCTTTGATTTGATACACATATTAGAATATCTTGCTCCATAATTTAAGAAAAATTTAAATAGGTGGCAACCCTGTAAACCGCCCCAAGTGGCAGCCCGCAAGTTGATAGTTTTATAATCAATCATACCATCTACATATATGTCAGATTTCATCCAAATACCTTTCATTTGATACCCATATTGGAATATCTTGCACCATAATTAAAAAATTTAGATAGGTGGCAACTCTGTAAACCGCCCCCGGTGGAAACACCCAAATAGATATTCTTAGAATCAATCATTCTATCTATATTTAAAATTTTATCCAAATCGGTCAAGCGGTTCCCGAGATAGTTTAGCTCGTTTAAAGTTATATAAGATTTGTAAAAATCCGATCTCCGGTAGGTGGCGCGCTGGTCGATGTAATTCAAAATCTATGAAATACAGGGGTAATCGTGCGATTGATTTTTGAACAACTCCCGGTAAGCTAGAGACTTCTTTTTTTATCAAGAAATCCGATAGGTGGAGCACGGATCAAGCTTTTACGAAAATTCGTTTGAAATTGGCAATCTTGCGATTAACTTTTAACTAACTTCCTGGCAACGTAGAAATTAAAACTTGACAGGTAGTTGAGAGCACGGTGACAATACAATTTTTGCAAATAAAAATTCCGATAGGTGGCGCGGTGATCGATATAACTGAAAATCTACGAAACACAGGGGGGGTCTTGCCAACGACTTTTTCCTCCGATCGACATTTAACTAATTTTCCCTTTTTATTTTTTTATTTTATTTTTTTTATTATTTATTTTATTTTTATTCTTTTCTTTTATCTATATATTATTTTTTTATTTCAACTTTTTTGATTTGATTAGTTTACTTATTTTCTCCCTCTCTCTTTTCGTATTAGTATTCGTAATTGCCCTTTAATTTGAGCTTTGCACAATCAGCACGCGCCATAATCCCAACTGTATTCAATTTCCTTCGTTTTCAGCCAAAAACTTTCCTACACTCGCAAGTAGCAGACCTTTTTCTATTCCCGTAAGCCCATAGGCTTTAAGCAATTGGATGATCATTACAAATTTTTTTTTTTTTAATATAACGATCAACGCTTGTGGCAATTAAATATTTTCGAAACAAAATTGTGCAAAGCAAAAGAAATAAAGAAAAGCGATGGTGATGAAGGGTTAAGAGATTGATTGAGTCCCATGCGACAACAAAAGTGCAACCATATGAGTACCTACATGTCGGCGCCACTGGTTGTCAACGAGCAAGGCAGTCGATGTGAAAAGTCAAAATGACATTTTAATTTTCTGTTGCTCTCACTATGACATATCTAGGTAATGAATATGTATATATATACTTAGTCACATATCTATGGGAAGGGAATGCAGCCTTTGCAGTTAAGAATGAAGACCGTTTGGCTCGTTTCGCTTCAAAGTCCAAAAAAAAAAAAAAAAATTATTATTCAAAAACCGATTCAATTTCAATCGATTTGCACTCTTGTCACAACTAAGTAGGCAAAGCAGGTAGTATACATATATTTTCAAACATATGTAGATATGTAAACCCTTTTGGCCGAATGCAACAAGCATTGCTCTTCAATTCGTAGAAATTTGCCTTGCAGTGGGCATAGTCAAATGGGATTTGATATTTTCGAGTTGACAACCGAATTTACAGCAGCTCATTCAATCCCACAATGCAATTACACAGCTATGCACTTACTGTGAATGCTTGAATTTTGTAGACATTTATACAGACGACATTGCCTAGGTAGTACGTACAACAACAACAATTTAAGCAGCAAAGTCTATGTCAATTGCTATGCTGATTTTAATGTTTAATGGTGAGAAAAGGATTTATTGGCAAATTCATTTATGGCTTTGAAGATTTGTCAGTGGCTCTAAATGTTTAAGAATGTCTGTCTAAATGAATGAGTTTGTGAAAGTGAAGTGATGCAATTTATTTATTTTTTTTTTTTTTTTTTATTCAACTTTTTTTTGTTTTTTGTATTAATTTTTTTATTATTGTATTTCATTTTAATTTTTTTCTGTTTTGTATTATTATTGAATTTAATTTAATTTTTATTTTATTTAGCATTTTATTTTACTTAATCTTTTTATTTATTTATTTTTTTTTCTTTATTTTTTCTTTTATTCTTTTAGTTTTTTTTTTTAATTCAGGTAGTGTGTTTTTTTTTATTTCATAAATTTTATTTTTCCTTTTATTTTTTTTCTGTTTTTTTTTTTATTTTTTAATTCAATTTAGTTTTTATTTTAATTTATTTTACTTAATTTTTATTTTTTGTTTTATTTTTTTAGTTTATTTTTTTTTTTATTTTTTAATTTCGGTAGTGTATTTTTAATTTTGTTTTACTGTATTTTGTACTCCTACTGTTCTTATTTTCTTAAATTTTTTTTATTTTTTTTTTTAATTTGCTTTATTCATTTTTCTATTTTATTCAATTTTTTTTTAATTTTTTTAAATTTTACCATAAATTTTATTTTATTTTGTTTAATTTTATTTTATTTTGTTTTATTTATTTTTTGCTTCTCCTTTTTTATTTTGCTTTTTATTTTATTATTTTTTATTTTTTCCATTTTTTTATTTCTTTTATTTAATTTTTTTTAATTTAAATCCTTTTTTCTTTTAAATCCTTTTTCTGTTTTTATCTGTTTTTATTTTTTTTTATTTGTTTTATTAATTTTTTTTAATTTTTTTAACTTTAATCATAAATAAAGTGTTTTTATTTAAATTTTATTTTTTATCAGCCTAATTTTTTTTTTTTAATTTTAATTTTTTATTGTATTTTTTTTACTTTTCATTTTATTTCATTTAATTTTATTTAACTTTATTTTTATTTATTTTTTTTAATTTTTTTTATTTTTTATTTTATTTTTTTTTTAATTTTTTTTATTTTTTATTTTATTTTTTTTAATTTTTTTTATTTTTTATTTTATTTTTTTTTCGTTTTTTTTTTAATATTTAATTTAATTAAATTTTTTTTGTTTGCATTTTACTTTATTTTTTTTTGTTATTGTATTTAAATTTTTGTTTTATTTTTTTTTTTTAAATTAATTTTATTTTCTTTTACTGTACTTTTACTCCTACTGTATTAAGTTTTTTTCTTTTTAGTTGGTTTTATTTTTTTATTTAAATTTGTCTTTATTAATTAATTTTTTTTTCTTTTTTTATTTTTTTTTTCATTTTTTAATCTATTTTTTTTTACTTTTTATGGTATTTTTTTTAACTTAAATTTATTTTAAACTCTTTGTTGCTTTTTTGACTTGTATTATTTTTTTTTTATTTTTTTTTTTAATTTTATTTTTTTATTTTATTTTTTTTATTTTATTTTATTTTATTTTTTTTATTGTTTTTACTTCTGTTTTTTTTTTGTTTTATTATTTTTTTAGTTTGTTTTTATTTTTTCTATTTTATTTATTAATTTTTTATTTTATTTTTTTATTTTATTTTTTTTTTTAATCTAAAATCTTTTTTCTTACATTTTTTTATTTGATTTAAATTTTTTTTAGTTTATTCTATTTTTTATTTTTTTTTTTGTTTTATTTAAATTTTTTATTTAATTTTATTTTTTTTATTTAATTTTTTTTTAATTAATATTTTTTATTTGTTTTATTTATTTATTTATTTTTTTATTTTTTTTTATTTTTTTTTTATATAGTATTTTATTTTATTTCATTTCATTTATTTTTATTAATAAAATTTTTAATTTAAAATTTATTTATTTTCTTTCATTTTTTATTTATTTTAATTTTATTTTATTTAAGTTTTAGAACGAAACGCACCTTAGTTCTTCTCCTCACTGGAAGGTGGTTTACCTTCATCAGCTTCAACAATGACACAAGATTCCTCAGTGCCCTAACAAATTTATTCATAACCCAGCGGAGGCATTAAATTTAAATTACAGATTTTCTCGCTCACAGCTTGACTAAGCCCATCTCCTGAAGCCTAATGATTTTCTAAATTTTTATTGCAAATGACCAATTATTTTCAAATTTTCTTTTTTTCCATTCAATTTCAGTGCGTCTGATGACTTACGCCAAACCATCAGCACCCAAGGCATTTGCAGGACGAGCGACGCGAGCTGAAGCCGCAACCACGCAAAGCATAGACTCGAATACAAACACAGATGGTGACACCACCACGGAGAATATGCGCAAAACAAAAGCAAAAATAAATGGCGAGGACGCCAGGGACAACGACAACAGCGACAACAACAATGGTGCGAATAGCAACGGCGCCAACACCAACAACAACCAATTACAATACACCGGGGAATTTTTCGTGGAAACACTTTCGACATTAAGCGGCCGAGAACGTGGCAGTTTTGTTGATCATCATCATCATTCAGCAGGAGGCAACAAGTTGCCAATTTCATGGTTCAGTTCACTTCAAAGCAACGACGACGATGGTAGTCGCGGTGTTGTTGATGCAGCTGACGTTGACGCTGCTGCCGATGATGTTGAAGACGAAGAGGAGGATGTTGGTGGTGGCGCAGAGGCTGAACGAAATGATTTTGACTCGGTAGCCACATCAACATCGGATGAGGCGGATAATTTCGCCTACGGTCATGATTATGAAGATGCGATTGGTAATGGTCATGGACATTCATTCCAACAACAACAACAAATATTTGCTACCAAATGGTTGCAACAAAGTTGGGATAAAGCGACGCATCGACGTACGCAACACAATAATGACAACAACAACAACAACAACAAGAGTGGGAACATGAAAAAAATATGCCCAGAGAATAAATGGCACGGCAAAGCAAATAGTCAACAACAAGTACACGAGGAAGAAGAGGAAGCTCGAGGGAATGCAAACAATGGCAATGGAAATGGCAAGCAGCCGCACAACGCTGGTGGTGGAAGTGGGAGTGCGAGTAGGAGAGTTAGTCGTACCGAAAGTGTTAATGAAGTGCATACAGAATCTTTGGGTTTCTGGATGCTAAATGAACTGTGCGAGCAGGATGACACCATCGAGTTCAGGTAAGTTAACCGTGTTTATGGACGTTTAATTTTTTTAACGTGTTGAAATCAAATTGGTTAGTTGTAAACGAGTTGGAATGGGAAGAGCACCAGGCGCAAAAACGGCAGATTTTCGGACCGTTTTTGGATAACTTTGAGTCATTTTAGAACCATTTTGAGGGTATTTTGGGACCTTTTTGGATCACTTTGGGCGGTTGAAACCGACTCGGTTCCCGAGATATACTTATATATAAAAATAGCTCGTTCACAGTCTTCCTGGGCAAAGGATGTCACAAAAACTCAGCAGGGTATTTTCAACATAGTCATTTTGGTATCGTATCGAGCCTCCCTAGCGGTTGTTGTCCTGATATCACTACCTTCCAGAAAATTTTATGAATTGCTATTGGCTTTGAAAACATCGGGGCTTGTGACATGCAACTTTGAAACTTTCTGTAGTATCTTGTGAGTGGCTATTCAAAGCGGCTTATAAACCTTCTGAGTCGAGATCAATGTGATGATATATTGGCCCAAAGAAGGATGCGAAAAGATATACGATAAAAGATATTCGTAGGTGTAAATGACTTGCTTCGGAACTTTAAGGAAAGAGGCGGGCAAGTGGTGGCTCATTTCGACGAATCTTTGTCAATGGGAAGCTACTGAGTACTCTGGCGAGCATTCGACGTGAACGGATACTGGGCATTCTGGCAAAAAGGTCCGATACCCGCAATCAATCCAAGTATAACTGCCCCAGCTTCATTGAGGAGGCAAGACCACAACTGATACCGTCTATTGTAAGTTGTGGTGGACGCCTTATATAAGGAACAGAGCTAGGAAGACATCGATTGCCTTCTATTGTGGTCGTGGGCGAATGGAAAAACCTTGGGTTAATGTCAGAATTTTGGGCTTAGCAGGTAATTTAGGTTAACCGAGCATTGTAGCGTCTACCAGGAGGAGGTGCTCAACAAAATCCTTCCCAATTGTTAAGAAGATCTCTTGGTCCAGGTGGGTACTCATGAACGAGACTTGTCTGATGGTAGGACTCTGGGAATTTAGCTGGCTTCCTGCTGTCCACTTTTGAAGAGATGGGCCTTGGGGTATTGTTGTTTGAAGCAACAAAAATTATGTTGTTGTTGTTGTGGTTGGTGTTGTTGTTAACAATGCTTCGCCCTGCCTATTATGTGTGGTCATTCCGAAGATCTTCATCAAGTCCTTCTAACGGGAGTCCAAGGAAACGTGCAGTTTCAAAAGGGTTGGACCAGAGAGACATAGGGGTTAGAAGAGTAGGTTCAATTGAACAGTTAAAGATATGTAGAGTGTATGGGAGGACATACCACATGCAGGGTATGTGTTTGAAATGGTGTCATTTAGTCATGTGCCGCTTTCTTCTTCTGCAATATCGGGTGGAAGACTGTTTGACTGACAAAGGTATCAACCGACTCAGTGTGGATGTCGGTTAGAGTCCGCTTATGATTCCGAAATTCTGCAAAAAATGCTCCTCGAGGGGTTTAAAGAGTGTTGTGTGTAGTATAAGTCCTTTACCTGATATGGATCCGGTACGCTCCAATACTAACACCTTGGACCAGTAGAACTTTCTAGGTTATCTCACACTCTGTTTTCGAGAGGACCAACTAAGTTGCATGCCAATTCCCTTTGTGGCTTTAAGACATGGGTCGGCAGATTTGTAAATGCAGATGTATAAGTGAGAACGCTTATACACGCGCTGTGATGGTCCGAACTATATTTTTAACATTCGCTGACCAAACAAGCGACACCCCCACGCGATGTGGTTTCGCAACGTGTCTGTGTGATGAATCCAACTTGTTTGACTGATCTTAAGATCTATGGGGCGCCGATGCTTGCTTTAAGACTACATGCATGCCTTGTCTCTTGATATTGATGGATTTCTGAGCGTCGTAGCGACAAGACTAAAAACTTGATGCCATCTAAGTAATATCCTTCACATTAGATTAACAGCCAACGTGCTCTTTAGGCGAACACATTTCTCGATTCATTTGCCTTTCGAGGTCTCGTGGAATTTTCCCAAAAATATGATGCTAAGTCATGGACGATGACGGCATTTAATGGAATGACCCTTGAAGTATTTTATTTGTCAACTTGTCTCAATTTTTTTATCCACTTATGGATTGATTTGTTGTCTGAGAGCTAATCAAATTGTAATAAACAGTTCAAAAGAATCGCCCGCTCACATTCCTTTACTATCCAGCAGAGAAGACACAAAGTTTGCTTGTCAAAAACGTTCAACAGCACAAACGTCAACAAACCAAACAACAATTGTTGAATGCTACCTTATAAAGCAACTCTGTGTGTTAATTGCTTATAAATAGCGGTTAATGATAATGACGCTCATTTTGACAGAGATAAACAGATGCACAGCTTCGCAAACGTACTCATTAACTACTCGCCTTACATAACTTCCAGCAATTAAACACCACTTATCGTAAGAAATATAATTAAATGAAATAAAATTCGTACCTCAACCTCAATGTCTACAAATTAAATTAACTGTTAATCCACTTGTACTCCCCAAATTGTACGCTCATTAAGATAACCGTAATTATGAGACGTGGCAATTATCTCGTTTTCTCTCTTCCAAAGCCGCTAATAATTTTGTAAATTTGTAGGCGTTGTGCTGTAAAAGCAACAACAAAAACATAAATTGAGCTTGGGTTTTCATTGCACTAAATAACTAGTGAACTAAATATTTTAATTGAACTAGTTCTTTCATTTTATGCTTTGAGATCATAACCTAAAAAGATAAAGTCAAGTTTTAAATATGTTTTATGTTTTAAAAAGTAAATTTCACCCTTAAAATATTTTTCTTCATTTGCAAAATGAATGTACGAAAATATACAAGACAAATTTTAACCTAAAAAAAATGGTCAGATCTAACCTAATATATAAAAGTCTAGTTTTAACTATTTTTTGAGCCTTAAAACATAAAAGTTGAATTTTAAATATTTTTTGTGATTTAAAAAAGTATAAAACTTACTTCAAATTTTTTAATGGGCTGCAAAATTAATACTTAATAAAAAAGTCGATTTTAACCATAAAAATAAAAGGCATGTTTTAAATATTTTTTGCGCCTTACAACATTACTGTTAAATTTTAAATACTTTTTGTAACTCAAAAAGTAAATTTAGCGTTTCAAATTGTGGCCTTCAAATTTATTTTCAAAAAACAAAATGCCAATTTTAACCTAAAAACAAAAAGACAAGTTTTAAATATTTTTTTAAATATCAAAATCAAAATTTAAATATTTTTTCTGAGTAAAATTTAATGCTTCAAATATTTATAGCGAACCGCAAAGTGAATGCCAAACAATAAGATGCAATTTAAAAAAAATTTTGGATTTTAACCTAAAAAACAAAAAGAAAGTTTTAACAATTTTTTTTTACCTTAACATAAAATACGAATTTTAAATATTTTTTGTGTAAAAAAGTAATTTTCATATTTCAAATACTTTTTGTGGCCTATAAAATGAATACAATAAAATATTAATCTTCAAAAATTATTGGTATGTTCTAAAACGATGTCAAAAAATTAAAGTTCAGTTTTAACTTAAAAAAATTAAAGTCAAGTTTTAATTATTTTATGAACATTAACACATAAAACTTGAGTTCTAAATATATTTTTGCGACTTAAAAAATAAATGTAGTGTTTCAACTATAATTTGTAGCCTGTAAAATTACTATAAAAAAATAAGAGTCAAATTTTAACCTAAGAAAGTCAAACTTAACCTAAAAAAGTCAAGTTTTAATTTTTATTTTTTTTTTCAATTTTATGCATTTGCTTCAACTATGACCATCTCTCATTCGAACTAAAGCCTTGCTCCGCCATAAACTGATTTTAAATCCCTCTCATTGTAGCTTTTAATATTTTTATTATTCAAACACAAAACAATGCCATAACATTGTATTAACAATTTGCCATTTACAACCTCCTCCTTCCCCAACCAACAAACAAATTCGTTTTTAAAAATGGCTATCTCAACTACACACTAAAAATTAAACGTTTCTCAAGAATTTTCATAGAAAATCTTAGTCATGCCATTCCACGATACTTCAAAGTAAAAACATGATTTTTTCGAAGTAAAAACTTTTCTTGACACCAGCACCGCAGTCCGCGTTAAATTTTAAAGAAAAGTTTCATTTCATGGTAAAAACTTATGCTTGAACAGTTGCAAGCTAAATGAAAAAAAAAACTTCCTTCCTTTTTTTCTTATTCTTCTTTTTTTCATCTTGTACTTCGGCTTCTTCTTCTTCTTCTACATTTTCCCTCTTGTGTTTTTGCAGAGTATTTTTTCGTGCGACTTTCCTCAGTAGCAGCAGTGCTCTGGACACCAGCGACAACATGGAGAATAGCAGCAATACCAGCAACTACAACAACAACGACAATGACAATGACAACAACATCAAACTTGAAGCACAACATGTCGTGTTCAAAAAAACTTTTAAATTTCAACTACGTAAAGGTAAGCGGAGGAGAGACAAAACGAGGAAATAAAAAAAAACAAAATCAGATAAAACTTTGCATGAATAGATCCACGTAGGAAACCTTACAAATTGGTCTTAAGCAACAATCTTCGGCATTGATTTATGAGTCTCGCTATGGCTCGCTTGCTTTCATATGATTTACGAGCGTTTTCGTGGTGAACCGAAGATAAAAAGGTCAAAGACGGAAATATATGTATATTTTTGTTAGGTACACTCACCTCCTGTAGTATAGACCAGAACTCATCAAAAATGTTATTGAAGCTATGTTAGTAAGAGAGTGGTGATTCCTTCCACTAATCACTGGCAAGCAACGGGACAAAGCGTATGTAGTTGCTTGAAAGTGAGCCACTGAGCATAACCAACGGCATCCATTGATTGGTCGGTGCGATCATAGTGCTCTCACTGGCACCTCAACAATTTTATTGTTGGCGAGGCCAAGAACATATATAGTCACTAGTTCACACTTTAACCATAAGCGAGCTTCATTGAGCGAAGTCCATACCATAACCATACCATAACCATACTATAACCATACCATAACCATACCATAACCATACCATAACCATACCATAACCATACCATAACCATACCATAACCATACCATAACCATACCATAACCATACCATAACCATACCATAACCATACCATAACCATACCATAACCATACCATAACCATACCATAACCATACCATAACCATACCATAACCATACCATAACCATACCATAACCATACCATAACCATACCATAACCATACCATAACCATACCATAACCATACCATAACCATACCATAACCATACCATAACCATACCATAACCATACCATAACCATACCATAACCATACCATAACCATACCATAACCATACCATAACCATACCATAACCATACCATAACCATACCATAACCATACCATAACCATACCATAACCATACCATAACCATACCATAACCATACCATAACCATACCATACCCATACCATAACCATACCATAACCATACCATAACCATACCATAACCATACCATAACCATACCATAACCATACCATAACCATACCATAACCATACCATAACCATACCATAACCATACCATAACCATACCATAACCATACCATAACCATACCATAACCATACCATAACCATACCATAACCATACCATAACCATACCATAACCATACCATAACCATACCATAACCATACCATAACCATACCATAACCATACCATAATCATTACCTGGTCTAGGGTAAGTGCGGAAACTTCCATTGTCTTTACCTTTCTTCTCCGAGTACCTAATAAAACCTTCTCGAAATCACGGACAACTTAGGCTATGTGAAGCCAACACGGTTCTCAAGTTCCTTGAGCCCTTAAGGAAGGTAATGAAACAGCTGGCTAAATCGGGTCTCCTGGAGCGAATTCAGTACCTCTCAGCTATATAAGCTGATATAGTCATGTCCAGGTTTTCAGTACATATTTCTATTCATCTTTCGTCTCTCGACTTGATTATCTGCTAATCACGAACCGCATCATTCACCATTACTGCGAAGAAAGTGCGGAAATCCTATTCGAAAAATGTCGAACGAGCTCAACAGGATTTATCCCAACCCCCAAATTTTATTCCACTTCCGATTTCTACTTAATAATAACCACACGTTCCTTTTCTTTCTCTCCACAGACTGCCAGTTGCTGTTGCGTGAAGTTCCCCGAGGTTCACTGGATTACACAGCACTTCCATTGTACAGCATCGATTGTACCGTACATTTCCCACCCTACAGACTTTTTGAGACTGATCCCAAAGCACCATCCGAACCTGCGAATAGCGAGCGAACAGCAGCCGCTAACCCAGGTATACTCGTTGAGCTACAACGGCTCAATGTGCCCTGCAACAGTGGCGGCTACATACGTTTTAACGAACGTACGCGTCTATGTGGCAAACTTGAAGAGCTGAATGCTGCGGATCGCAGCTATCACTTCGATGTACGTAGTCGCACCACAGTACACTTCCACAAAAGTCCAATGTTTAGCTTGAGCTATAAGCTCGTAGACTATTGTTACAATGTGACGACAAACAATCAAACCGGCGAGTATTATATACGTCCGAGTGTGGCACGAGATGCGCTCGAATGTTACTTTCGTATACATTTGCCATATGGAAATCGTATTAGCCTCACACTCATCACGAACAACGATAGCGCTGTGCTGCAGCCGAGCGAAAGCGTAATGGGTGTTTCAACCATCTACACCGTAGAAGGTGTGCAAATCGAGACACAGCGTGTAAATCTTACCACAACGAGTAGTGACGATAACAGTAAAAAGAGCGTCAGTTCGAATTCAATTTATAAACTTGCTGAACCGAAGGCAGCAGCGCGCACCGAAGATGATACGAACTACCCAAATGCTAACAATCAAACTCGCGCGCATATAAACAAACGTGCGACTAGCTCGCTGGATGGTTTTCTGCGACTGATGGAGCTTAAAGTGAACGAGTACAACAATGGCGGCACGACGACGAGTAATGAACTCGCCAATTGCGCTGGTGTTGTGATTAAAGTTTTTGAAGGCGAGACAACACGTTGGCTGTACTGCGTCAACGATACCAATCGCATGCAGGCGTTTATTCTAACCTCAAATGCGAACATATTAAATGTGCATCTTTATAAAGCAACGCGTGTGTATAACAACAACAACAACAACATCCCGCTAATGGATGACGTAAGCTTCGTTACGGACGACAACGCACCTATTCCTAAACTGCCTACGTTCTATATGAGTTTTACGGCTCAACCCATCCCCGCTATAGTTTCGAACTGTGATTTTGGTTGGGTTGCTATGCAACAATTTTGTGTGACCGCGATCGAATTGGCCACAACATGGCCGGATGCTGAGGAGCATTGTGTGAGTTTAGGTGGTCATTTGGCTTCAATACGTAATGAGCAACAGCAACAGATTGCGCATGAGTTGCTAGTTCACAGTCCCGGCTATACGGATGAGAATGCTTATTGGATAGGTGGCTCGGATAGTAGTTATGAGGGTGATTTTCGATGGAGTG
>CAXKVI010000213.1:72500-82571 GCA_964058755.1 Campiglossa producta
TTTGCCCGATCTTGTTGATTTTCACTATATACACTACATATATAGAAAGTACTCGAGTTGCAAAATTTTACGTTCCTAACTTTTTAATTGCAGAAGTTTTGGCCAAAAAACCTTATATCTGAACAATCGGTTGTATGGGGGCTATATGTTACATTTGCCCGATCTTGTTGATTTTCACTATATACACTACATAAATAGAAAGTACTCGAGTTGCAAAATTTTACGTTTCTAACTTTTTAATTGCGGAAGTTTTGGCCAAAAAACCTTATATCTGAACAATCGGTTGTATGGGGGCTATATGTTACATTTGCCCGATCTTGTTGATTTTCACTATATACACTACATAAATAGAAAGTACTCGATTTGCAAAATTTTACGTTTCTAACTTTTTAATTGCGGAAGTTTTGGCCAAAAAACCTTATATCTGAACAATCGGTTGTATGGGGGCTATATGTTACATTTGCCCGATCTTGTTGATTTTCACTATATACACTACATAAATAGAAAGTACTCGAGTTGCAAAATTTTACGTTCCTAACTTTTAAATTGCAGAAGTTTTGGCCAAAAAACCTTATATCTGAACAATCGGTTGTATGGGGGCTATATGTTACATTTGCCCGATCTGCTTGATTTTCGCTATATACACTACATAAATAGAAAGTACTCGAGTTGCAAAATTTTACGTTCCTAACTTTTAAATTGCAGAAGTTTTGGCCAAAAAACCTTATATCTGAACAATCGGTTGTATGGGGGCTATATGTTACATTTGCCCGATCTTGTTGATTTTCACTATATACACTACATAAATAGAAAGTACTCGAGTTGCAAAATTTTAAGTTCCTAACTTTTAAATTGCAGAAGTTTTGGCCAAAAAACCTTATATCTGAACAATCGGTTGTATGGGGGCTATATGTTACATGTGCCCGATCTGCTTGATTTTCGCTATATACACTACATAAATAGAAAGTACTCGAGCTGCAAAATTTTACGTTCCTAACTTTTTAATTGCAGAAGTTTTGGCCAAAAAACCTTATATCTGAACAATCGGTTGTATGGGGGCTATATGTTACATTTGCCCGATCTGGTTGATTTTCACTATATACACTACATAAATAGAAAGTACTCGAGTTGCGAAATTTTACGTTTCTAACTTTTTAATTGCGGAAGTTTTGGCCAAAAAACCTTATATCTGAACAATCGGTTGTATGGGGGCTATATGTTATACTGGTCCGATCATGTCAGTTCCGACAAATGATTCCTATATTACAAAATGGTGGCCACATACAAAATTTCAGCCAGATATCTCAAAAATTGAGGGACTAGTTTGCGTTCAAACAGACAGACGGACAGACGGACAGACGGACAGACGGACATGGCTAAATCAACTCATCTCGTCATCCTGATCATTTCGGTATACTTATTGATGTGTCTATCTCTTCTTCTTCTCATATTTACAAACATCGGACCAAAGTTATAATACCATTTCATGTTCATGAAAGGTATAAAAATAAAATTAAATACAAGAAATAAAAATTAAATAAAAACCAATAAAATAAAATATATAATAAATAAAGTGAAATAAAAAAAATGAAAAAAGTAAAAGAAAACTAGAGAAAATTAAAATTGGAAAAATAAAAAAATAAAATAAAATAAATGTATGTCAATATATAACTACAAAAAATACTCGAAAAGTTTCTTTGCCGATATATTTTAGAAGGTCTATCTTGAAATATAGAATACATCTTTATTTGACTCTGCATAGGCAGATTTTTTGTGTGCTGCGTGCCAAAGCCTCGGTTGACCACGAGCATTAACTTTAGAATTAAACAAAAAAAAATAAAAATTTTAAAGTATTCGTTCTTTGTGTGTATGTTTTTGTCAGTGTATGTATGCATTCACTCAATTCTATTATATAAACTTATGGGCATTTCCATGTCAAATCGTCATATACTTAGCTGGAACTGGCCCTATTCGAATTGAATGAATTTTGGTGATGAGTTTTCTTTTAGCATAAAACAAAGTTTTGCCAAGAAAACTCGTTGGGCCTTTCAAAGCAGATGCTTGAAGGTTAATTTAAAAATACTCTGCAAAAAAATTGACGATTTGACATGAAACGACCTATGTATTTACATTTCATTTTTATGAAGACATTTCTACAAAAATTGCTTTCAAAGAATCCACTCACCATCGCAGACACTTGAAAAACTCACATTTCTCACACAACAAACATTTTCGCTTCTAAAAAAAACGCTTTAAAAATATTTAACCACAACGCTTCGCCTTAAACCACTTTCACGAACTTTTCCTTCTATTTCGCCTACTTACTTACTTACTGACATGCCTATATCCTCTCACCATTTCTTTCTTCTCACCTCTTTACATACTTACCTACTTACGTATTATTTTGTCTACTGTTGTAAAATACGAAACTTTTACTTTCGCCTCGTATTGCAACTACTAAAAAAACTTCGATACTCAAAAATACCATTCTACCAGGAAGTTATACGTTCCGTGGTAAGTTTTTTTTTCTTGAAGCGCCAAACAATTTGTGTTTGTATGTATTGAGTATTTTTTGAAGTGTAAACTTCTATAGCGGCATTAATTGAAAAAAAAATATATATTAACTAAAAATGCGACATGATCCATACGAAGCTTGTGGTTTTATTTTGTGGTTGCAATGTTGCATACTTTTAGGCGCAGTAGTTTTACAATACAAATTTTTCATGTTTTCTGTATTTCGTATTTGTTTTTTTTTGTATTCGTCTGGGTCTTCGGTTTTTTATACAGGGTGTTAATTAATTTGAGCCTGCTGTGGAAGAAAAAACCGAGTCTGGAATGCATACAAACACAAAGCGTGCGCTCAGTTTTTATAAATTTTTTTTCGCCTAAAATATTTTGTTTAGAATCAATGTTTAGTTTTTGAGAACCTTGATTGCATGATTGCTGTAATTTGGAAAATAATAATTCGATAATTTTATAACTTCTTTTTTTCTATTAAAATTTTGTTTCAAAATCGCATAAACTATTTTTCTATGTGTATTTTTGTTCGCATGTAAATGTTTATGTAACAAAATTTTTTTAAGTGTATTTATTTTCTAAATAGATAAGTATGTAAGTATATGGTTTGTTTATATTTCTTAGGCAACTCTTTTTGCACTACAGTACCCATGAAATTATTTACACATCCTCGGATAATTTTTTTAATTCTAAAGCAAGTGTTGTATTTGGATTACATACCCAATTGATGAAAAACAAGTTTTTTTGAAAGTCTGGGAGTGTTAAAATATATTGGAATAATTTTAATAGAATGTCCCTTTTTTTAATTTTTTTTGTTATGTTTTCTAACTTAATTTTTGATTTTTTTTTTTGTCTTTTTTAATTTTTTTTTTTTTACTAATTATTTTTTACTTTTTTCTTTTATTTTTTATTATATTTTATTTTAATTTATTTTTTATTTCTTATTTTTTATATTGTTATTTTATTTTCAAAAATTTTTTTTGTATTGTATATTATTGCTTTTTATTTTTTTATTTTATATATATTTTATTTATTTTTTTTTAGTTTGTTTTATCTTAATTTTTTTTACTTTATTATATTTTATTTCACCTTATTTTTTCTTATTTTATTTTATCTTATTTTGTTTTAATTGTATTTTATATTATTTTTTTTTTTGTATTTATTTTATTTTTTATTTTTTTTTTTATTTTTTTTGTTTTATTGTAATTGTATATAATTACATTTTTTTTGCCCTTATTTGATTTTTTTTGTTTTATCTTAATTTTTTTACTTTATTATATTTTATTTCACCTTATTTTTTCTTATTTTATTTTATTTTATTTTATTTTATTTTATTTTATTTTATTTTATTTTATTTTATTTTATTTTATTTTATTTTATTTTATTTTATTTTATTTTATTTTATTTTATTTTATTTTATTTTATTTTATTTTATTTTATTTTATTTTATTTTATTTTATTTTATTTTATTTTATTTTATTTTATTTTATTTTATTTTATTTTATTTTATTTTATTTTATTTTATTTTATTTTATTTTATTTTATTTTATTTTATTTTATTTTATTTTATTTTATTTTATTTTATTTTATTTTATTTTATTTTATTTTATTTTATTTTATTTTATTTTATTTTATTTTATTTTATTTTATTTTATTTTATTTTATTTTATTTTATTTTATTTTATTTTGTATTTATTTTATTTTTATTTTTTTTATTGCTTACTTTTTTATTTTATTTTGTTATGTTAATTTTATGTTTTTTATTGTCTTTTATTTAACTTTTTTAATATTTATTTATTTAATTTTTTTTATTTTTTTTTATTATTATTTTTTTTTTTTTAACCACATCACTCTGATCTGCTCTTTCCTTCCAAATCTTTTTGTCTAATAAGTATCTCCCCTCTCTTTCCTCTTTTGCAACATTTTCTACAAAACACGCTAAATGTGTATACGAAAATTTGCATCTCCCTTTTACTAAAAACCGCATAGCTTGCTTACACACTTTTTTTGTCTCGCATCAACACAATACCTTGAACAACACCTACAATAGAGTAGTGATCCCGATACCGAATACGCACACTTATGTAACTACCGAATCCCAGACAGTGCGTAGCAAAAACCAAAACCAAATTAGCACGTTTAGCCCAATTTGTCTAGTATGTGATGGTGTGTGTGCCAAGTAAATTTGACGTGCTAAATTAAGCTTGAAAGCTTTAAGCTCAAGCTAAGCTTTTACTAAAATCTCGTTTTTAAGTAAACGCGTTTTTTAACTCCGCTTTCCGCATTTACTTTCATTTACTTGCAGCGGTCTCTGAATGCGCCAATGAACGCTTGAAATATTATAACGGTTCATGTTATTTATTCATCTCATATCCCGAAGTTGATTGGTGGACGGCACAGCAAGTGTGTCGTGGCATGGGCGCTCAACTATCATCGGTAGCATCATCGGATGAGCACAGGTGAGTGGCGAAAATGTATAGGGAGTACTCTTTTGACATTTGCGACTCGTAAAAAAATAGTTACTCGTTGAAATTGGTGGTGCTCGCTAGCGAACGGAAATTGGATTCGCTCTGTTTGTGCGAATCGCTGAAAAAAAATTGTTTACTGGTTAAAATTTGTATAGCTCGCTAGCGTACCGAAACGAAACTTCGTCTTGTTAGATTTTATGCGACTCGTTGAAAAAATAGTAACTCGTTAAAATTTGTTTAGCTCGCTAACGAACCGTATCGAATAAAGGCTTGTCTTTGTGTGCGACTCACTGAACAAAATAGTTACTCGAGAAACAAAACTAGTTCTTTTCCTCCGACACTCTGAAAAAATTAGCTACTCGTTAAAAATTTTATATTTCGAACAGAGACTATACTTGTTCTTTTCTCTGTGACTCTCTGGAAAAAAATACTCGTTACAATTTGTATAATTCGCTAGCGAGCCGAGACTTGTTCTTTTGTGCGACTCGCTGGAAGAATTTATCATTAAAATTTGAAAAACTCGCCTCAACTTTGCCTCATTTGTATATTCCAGATTTATTTCATCGAATATTCGAAATCAAATTGATTATTCGCCGCAACTCATTTATTGGCTTGGCGCGGAGTTGGAAAAGAGCGGACAATTTGAATGGACGGATGACTCGAAAATGAGTTTTCAGGTAATATGAGATTTTGGGCGAGGAAATATAAAAATGTGAATGAGTATAAAGAAGCTAGGGTATAATTTGATAAATTTTGAGAGTATATGCTTCGGGCATGTCAATTAGCCGGTCTTAGGCCCGAATTTAGTCGAAACCAACGGAACGTCGTTAGGGTTTCGAAACTATTTATTTCTTCCATCGTTTTTCAACATATTTGTGTCTCTTACAGGGTTGGTTACCTGGCCAGGGACAATTTGAGGAGCTACCTACAGACGCCGTTTGCTTAGGTCTGCAATGGAAGATGTCACCAACGCCAATGTTGCCATCTGGTTTGTATTGGCAATCGCAAAAGTGCAGCAAGGTCGGTGGATATGTGTGTAAGAAACCGAAGGAATCATTTGAGATTTATGCAGCCAGCAATCAAACACTAACCGGAGCTGAAGGCAGGCTTGTGTCACCAGGTAAGTGGAAATTATTTGACTTAATATTATTTTTTTCAGTATCCCTATGTCCTTGATTGGAACGAATATGCCATTTTAAGATTTTATTTTATTTACGACTGACGGTTTTTTTTTTGCACTCAACCTAACAACAGCCTATCCCAGCACCTATCCCCTGAATATGGACTATTGGGTGCACATCAAAACACCCGAGCGAACACGCATAATATTGCAGTTTCAAAAAATAGATCTCGAGGCGCAAGATGAGTGCCTCTATGATTACATTAGCATACAAGACTACGAATTAGTCTCACATATAACATTGGAGCCTGGCAGCAATGCACAACCCATGGCAATGTTAAACTCAGAAGAGCAACTAACATCGGCTTATAACGAAATCGATATCGTAGAATACGAAACAAAGTACGAAACGAATGGGCGACGACGACCTAAACGTAGTATAACCCGAAGAGGATTACACACACAACAAAAACGTTGGTACAATCCAACTAGCAACACTGCCAAAAATGTATATATGAAACAACAAACACGCCGTAAGCGAATAGCCAACGAAAGAGCGCGACGAACGCACAGCGAAAGTCGACAAACAAAGAGAGTAAATTTGAATAAACGCATAACCAGCGCAGATGGTGGAGCGCTAACAAAATACGAAAATCCGAAACATCATCGACGAAAAACGAAGCGAACTGCGTTAAGACGACGACGCAAACGCAATACTGTACTCGAAGATGAAGAGTCGCTCATGCTGCGTTTGCCTGTAGATAATGCACAAACATTCCTGCCATATGTACGCTGGTGTGGCACACACACATCTAATATGTCCAAATTTGATTTTGTTTCGAGTGCGAATGAGGTTATGGTGAATTTTCATAGCGATTATTCGGTAGCGGGTTTAGGATTTGCGGCCACTTGGAAAGCGATAGACATTTCGGGTTGTCCACTGCAAACGTTGACATCACGTGCGGGTACGGTGTTGAGTCCGAATTATCCACATTTTTTATTGAATAATTTGAATTGCGCCTATGTGATACAAGCGCCGGCGGGTAAACGCGTCTGGTTGGAATTCAATGAGTTTGATTTGAAAATGGATGCGATTTTGGAGGTGGATATTGGCAAGGGATTCTTTCGGCCATTTCAAAAGAGGGAGCTACTCAGCGAGGGCATATTTGTGAGCGAGCGTGAACAGTTGCGTATACAATTTCGCACAGGGCAACATCCGAGAGGGAAGGGCTTTCAAGCGGTCTATCGCACAGGTGAGTATAGGAAGAAGGAAGGGGTGAATTCAATTTATGTTTAATATCTTGTACGCCGATTTACAGTTGCTCCATTAGAGCGTCGGGAACGCATCGTTAGCTTAGGCTATAACGTCAGCGGTTATCTCTGTCAACTCAATTATCCACATAGGATGCCAGATAATGTGGATTTTACTCAGCATTTAGTCGCACCCTTTGGTCAAAATATACTTTTGGATTTGCAGAATGTTGAGTTTACTGAGAATGGCACTTGCGCGGACGGCAGTCTGTTGGAGGTAAGTTGTCCAGTTTATTGATACATAACTAGTTCACCCATCAGGGAACACCATACAAACGAAGAAGAGTTCTTTGAAAAAATCCAGAATATCGCTAAGAGAATTTTTTCAACAGGTGGCAACCCTATTTATAAAGTTTATAATTAGTTACTTATTTTAAGGCCTAGGCCTTTTACATGACACCTTAAATTTAAGAAACAAAAAATAAAAGTAATTTTTTGAAAAGGTGGCAACCCTTTATATAATTTGAAACAAAACAAATTAGTAAATAAAAAATAATTAAATGATAGCAAAATTCGCTTTTTTAATAGGTGGCAACCCCCTTTTAACCTTTCAGCGCATCTTTGGGCTGAGCCCTTTTCGTTGACTTCTCATTTTCGAGAATCGAGTTTAGCCTGTAGACGTGCAGCAAGGTGTACCCTTTTTTTCAAGGGTTGCCAGCTATTTAAAAACTATTTTTCCCGTTTAATATGTTTGACTTTTACCATTGATATGTCAAAACGAAAGGGTTCAAATATATAGATGTGCATAAAGGTAACTGTTTTTTAAAGGGTTGCCAACTGTTTAAAAATATTTTCTTTTATAGGTAGTTTTTTGTTTTTTTTTTTTTAATTTTAGATGTCATGTGAAAAAGTTTGGCCTGAAAATTAGTAATTTAGTATCATTTAACAAAAAGGGTTGCCACTTGTTCAGACTTTTCTCAACTTTCATTTCATTTCACACACAGGTCTACGATAATTATGCGGACAATGGTGGCGCCAAATGGCAACTTTGTAAATTTCAAGCGCCTACACCGCTACCCCACACCGTCGCTCCCATGCATGATGCAAGAAAACAAAGCACAACGTATGGTTATGTGCAGCCGCAGGCGACCTCGTACAGCTACAATGGCTTAGTGGCAACACCAAACAAATACAATAATGCTCAAACAAAACACGCAGTTTCTCCTACAGCGCCACCAGTTTATATCACATCGTATCTGAATACGCTGCATATACGTCAGCGTACAGGTGTAAATGGCAATGATGTGCTAAATGCAACCGTGCATGTGCAATGGGGTGAGTTTCTTAGTAAAATTTTAATTTAATTATTGAAATAAGTATTTATAAAATTCCTTGCAGATAATATTTATAAAATGAAATTGACTACGGGTGATGAGAAAACTGTTGAGTCTTGTCAGCCGAATCCCTGTCAGTTTAACGGTAAATGCATACTCACCAATAACGGTTCAAATTTGTGTCAGTGTCAAGGGCATTATACCGGCAGGTGAGTGCGAATATATCATTTTTCTAATTTTCCTATTTTTTTGTTTAAATAAAACTTTCTTTTGTAGATTTTGTGGCTTAAATATTTGCGAGCTGGATCCTTGCGTGTTTGGCAAATGTGAACTCACCACGAATAGTTTTAAGGTGAGTAAATAACTTTTGATAGGCAACTAACATTAATCACGTCTGTCAAGTTTAACAGATCGAGGTAAATATATAAAATTGTTTCCCTAGTAACTCGTACAGATATCTGTCAAAGATGATAAATTTTCGATAACTGTCCCTTCGATAATTTTCGAAAATTGTGTTATTAATCACAAATGTTTCAAACTGACAATCGCTAAGCATCGATTGCTTGATAAGTAAGAGAATCTACCGAAAGTTGTATATTTTGTGATATTAATAATTCTGCTAGAGTATCGATCAATATCAAATTTTTTTAAAATTCTTTAACTATGTTTTGATTGCTTAAAAACATAAAAACTAGCGATGCTACCGATATAACTACAAAATTACGACAGAAATTATCGATACAAATTATTATCGATAGTATTGAGTGTTTGAAAAAAATTAAAGTGAAATTATCGTTAGTTTTGATTGTTTGATAAAAAGCTGTCATAAGTCCAAAATTATCGATTGTTGTGATTTGCTACTATGAAACTGTCAAAAACTTTCAACATTATCGATACCGCCATTGACAGTTGAACACCTTGTTGAACCCATTTAAAACTCCTCTACACATTAACTTTACTCCTTTCAAATAGTGTGAATGTCAAACGGGTTACACAGGTCCAACCTGCGAACAAAAACACAGACCTTGTGCCGAGAATCCTTGCGAAGGGCGAGGCGCATGCTTTGAACGTAATGGTGGATACTTTTGTCGGTAAGTGCAAATTTTTTATTGTAATCAAAATTTATTGCAACTAATGCAATTTTTCACTTTCCTTCACAGTTGTCACGCTTGGTGGGAGGGGCCACGTTGTGAGCGACGCATGTTGCATATACCCTATAAACCGTTATCGGAACGCATGCTACAGGAACCATTTTGGTTGGGATTAATAACGGTATTTGTTGTATTGGCTGTCATCGGTTTGGTTTGGTGTGCTAAACGTCACTTTCCGGAGAAAATTGAAAAATTGTTGGCCGAGGAAGCTGATCGCAATAGACGTGAGT
>CAXKVI010000214.1:0-5000 GCA_964058755.1 Campiglossa producta
GGTCAGTTTACACTCGTGTATTTATTCGCTTGCGAGTGCAACTGCATTTGTATTGGTTGCAATTTATCATACATCGTCTAATGTGTTTGTGTTGACTACTTCCTTTACACCCGCAATCGCATTTACTGCTTGTATTGTTGTTATCTTATGGACTCGGTATTGTATAAATGTTGATAGGATATATTTACAATGTGCCTAGATAAGTTATTTATGATATTTTGAGTTTATGTGTAACTTCTGACAGATTTAAGCTGAAGACCTCGTTCCGATTGATTTGTTATTGGGGCAAATTGTCCTTTGAACATTTTCAACAGTTCAAGAAATATATTTGTGTAGAGGTGTTCTGCAAAGAAAAATATTTATATGATGCCTGAAAGTATGCAACTAATTTATATACTTTTTTAAATTTGTATTTCTTTGCTGAAGAACACTCTAAGTTTCGCTACCCGCGAAATTGTATAATGTCAATAGGAGAAGCTTACTTTTTTCCATGAATAAATTGATTATCCTTGTATGTGTTGGTAGGCTGCATACTTTTAGGCACTTTCTTCATACAAAACAACATAGTACAAGAATTCACCTAAACAATACTTTTCAGGCATAAAAGGTAGTCGCAGCGATGTCCTTAATAAATATCATTTACTCCATATCGAAGTATTCTCCTTCTTGACTACATGAGAATTAATGTGGAACACTCGCAGGGTTGCTATTTTGAGGAACTGTAAATAGTATTGTTCGGCAAATGAGGTCAAATACAATGGAATTCCAAATTTGGAAAATGAGATTTGTATGGAAAAAAGCGTCAAATTTGAAATTTTTCGGTGCAGTGTAAATGTAATATTATTTGCAAATACATAGAATAATATGCTTCCTTTTAAGATTTTAATTTCGGTGGCAACTAAGCTATTTTCAAGTAGGGTTGCCACCTGATTCCATATCATTTATTTCTTCATATATCGACCACTATCTCGGGAACCCATTTACCGATTTGGATGAAATTTGGTATATGCTTCATTGTTAGATTTTCTACTTCGGTAGTGAGGTGGTTGACAGGGTTGCCACCTATTTGAAATTTTAGAAAATGAAATAAGGTACGCCAATTTGGTAACAAACGAAAGTTGATAGACTTAGTATTTCAACAAACATATTTCTATGTGGACTTACCACTGAGGGTTGCCACCTACTCTCTTTTTATTAACGTTTTAGCATATTCGCTTTATCCTGGAAACTACTTCACTTATTTGTAAGAACTTTTAATTATACGTAACATGCTACATTTCGAGCTCTAAAATCAGAATGCTTTAAAGAGGTTGCCACCTATTTAAATTTTCTCAAATTAGGAGAGATATGCTAGTATCGGCATCAAACGAAAGGTGCTCATCATATGTCAACAAAAAATTTCCGGGTAGAGTTACTACCTAGGGTCCCTACCTAATCTCTTTATATTGGTTTTTTTCTTTCCCATATTATCTCGAAACCGTCTAGACGCCTATCTACAATCTTAGATGCCCTGCAAAGGTGTTGCCACTTAGGAGGCTTTCGCGGAGCTGCCACCTATCTGGAATGAATGGGAATTTGTATGTAAAAATAAAGATCAAGAGATATCGCAGAAGTAATGAAAGAAAAAAGATTAGAGGAACCGAAATATGTAGAAGTTTTAGTGTAAAAGAGAACATTAGTTTTTCTCAATATTAGACTCACCTTTGTACATGGGAAACTCGCCATCACTGTGACTGTGACACAACATCATCGGTGAACGACAACGTGAACGCTCCACACCGGTACTGATACGAATGCTGCTACTACCACTTCCACCACCACCACCACCGCTGTTATTCTTTGCATTTGCCTTCGATGAGACAGCAGCAGCGGCCGCAGCAACTGCTGCAGCAGCGGCAGAAGCTGAATAAGAACGCGAAACATGTGTTAGAGTGCGACGCCTAAGGGTGGTGGCAGACGACGAGTGCTGCGATGCGGAGCGATGATGTTGCGGTGTGGAGTGTTGACGATGATGATGATGATGTTGTTGTTGCTGCGATTGATGCTGCTGTTGGTGTTGTTGTTGTTGTTGTTGTATTGCTTGTTGTTGCTGCGATTGATGCTGTTGTTGGTGTTGTTGGTGCTGTTGGGTCATAGCCGATGCCATCGACTGATAACGATGACTACCAGCGCCACCTAGCGATACATGGTGCTGCAACGGTGGATGCGAATGTGTGACCAAAGGTGGGTGCGAGTGCTGATGCTGCAATTGTTTTTGCTGTTGCTGTTGCTGTTGCTGTAATAGTGTAGCACTAGCATTCTGATGATGCAACAAATGCTGCTGATGTGCGTGTGAGTGTAGGTGCGCATGTGTATGCTGATGCGGATGCGAATGGGTGGCATGCAAATGTGAATGGCCGCCAGCGGCGGAGTTAATGCTGCCACCAGCACCAACAACATGCGAGGCAGCAGTGCCAGCGCCAGCGCTGGTTGAGTCTTGTAAATGTTGATGGTGATGTTGATGTGCTTGCTGTTGTGGGTGTTGTTGGTGCGATTGATGTTGCTGATGCTGAAGTTGTTGCTGGTTTTGTTGTTGTTGTTGTTGCTGACTTTGTTGTTGTTGGGTTTGTTGTGGGTGCTGCTGCTGAGTTTGGTGTTGTTGTTGTTGTTGTTGTTGCTGATGCCTTTGTTGCAGCTGATGCATTAATTGTTGCTGCAATTGCTGTTGCAATGGTTTAATGCCAGTCGCCGTAGTGACAGTTGTAGCTGCTGTAGTTGTTGGCGTTGTTGTAATGCCCGAGACAGCATTGCCAGCACTTGTCATATTGCTAATGTTTGTAGCGTTGCCGCTGACGTTGCCAGAAGTGCTTACGGTGACAGCTGGATTCTTCTCCCATGGCCCGTTTTTATCCGTGGAATAATCCAGTTTGTCTGAATAGTTTGCAGCTAACGGAATGGCGCTAGAAAATA
The DNA here is from genome assembly GCA_964058755.1 of Campiglossa producta. Classification (NCBI taxonomy): domain Eukaryota; kingdom Metazoa; phylum Arthropoda; class Insecta; order Diptera; family Tephritidae; genus Campiglossa; species Campiglossa producta. Next base: position 2,950 of record CAXKVI010000214.1, read on the forward strand.
CCGTTACATTTCATGAGTCCAGATTTTAAAGGATTTTCTAATGGAAAGCAGCTGTTTTGTTGTTATCGGTTGACAATAATTATCGATAATTTTTTTATCGAAATTATTTTTTTGATACACTTTTTAAATTTTTTAATTTGTTTTCAATTTTTGTTTATCATTTTTAAATATTCCGGAGCTGTTTTATATCGACTGATATTTATCGATAAATATTTTTTTTAATTCTATATCGAAACTATTTCACTCACTTCTTCACTTTTTTCTACATTAACTTTAAATTTTTTATGTATTTAAAATATTTTTAAGTATTTCGTTGCTGTTTTTATTGCATATCGACGAAGACTTATCGATATTTTTCATATAGAATAGCGTTACATTTTATACCGTTAGCTTTTAAAACATTTTCAAATAGTTAGCAGCTCCTTTTTTGCATATCGACTGATACTTATCGATCATTTTCTGATTTTACTCACTTATTTCGCAGGTTCGGGGTAGAAAATCTAACGGTATCTTAATGCTGCCAGACAATATGATTTTCAAATCGCAGCTTTTTTTATAGCATGTCAACTGATATTTATCGATTAAAATGTTGTTTTATTCTCTATTGAAACTATTTCACGCAACTTTTTACGAGTTCGGCTAAGAAAAACCGTTCAATTTAATGCTGTCGTTTTAAACGATTTTTTAATAGTTAGCAGATGTTTTATGACATTTAGGCCGATATTAATCGATTAATATATTTTCTAGCGAAATTATTTCACGCATTTTTTCCACGATCTCGGGTTCGAAAACCGTTGCCACATTTTAAAACATTTTCAAATATTTTTAATTTTTTCTGGTTTGCATGTCGACCGATATTTATCGATCATTTTTTTATATCGAAATTATCTTGCACACTTTTTAGTTTTTGTATTTCAGTTTTATTTTTTTAGCTGCTTTTAGTTGAAGCGCTGCACTCTCTAATATTTCGCAGCTATTTTAGTGTATTGTGCCCGATAAATATCGATTTTTCTTTTATCGAAATAATTTCACGCACTTTTCACTTTTTAACTTTTTTAATTTTTTTATTCCACTTTTCTTTCTAAATTGCTTTTAATTGAAGCTTTGCACTTTTTACCCTTTCTCGCTCTCTTTTTCTATATACTTCTACCATTCCTAAAAGTTAGCGCGATTTTTCCCACATACTTGTTAAAAAAAAAAAACTTTTCTAATTAAAATGCCTCAACTATTTGAACACACCAAATAACGACTACCCGTTGCACCCAACTTTCACTTTACTGCACGCCGCGTAGTGCATGCAGCACAGCATTGGCAACGCCATCAGCTGTAGCACAAATCTCTACATCGTTCATATCGTTATACATCGTTCAGATTTCCTTAACGCATTTCAAATTGAAAACCGATATGGCTTTTCGTGTTGGGCATGATGATTTGTTAATTTGTGATGTTTGTTTTTGCTCACAAGTTTTGCTGCTTTCATAGATTTAGCAACTTTTACTTTGCGGCATTGTTTACTTGTCGTCGTGCTGCTGTCAGTTAATTTAAATTGCTTCAGTTTGCTTTTGTTTATTTGTTTGCCATTAAAATGTTTTATATTGTTTTCATAGGAATTTACGCACAAGAGAGTTTTAGGAACTACTATAAATACTTAAGTCAGTAAGTGGATAACAGTTTAGAGAGTTGCTGACTAATCGTTTTGTTGGGAGTAGGCTAGTTTTTTTTTTAAGCTAAAGAATTAGACAACTAAATCTAAATAATTCCACTTGTTTGGTAGTTGGTTCAGTAAAATGAACAAAACTTTTCTCTGGCAATCTTACAAGTGAACATTTTATAATACATTTACACTGCACCAAATGCGTCGCATTTGGCGAAGTTATTTCGAGAATGTTTGAATTTGTTTGCCGAATTAGATGAATTTAATTTAGTTTGACCGAATTTGGTGATCAAATTTAATCTGTGGATGAACGGTCTCGAAAAAACTTGGCCAAAATGACGCATTTGGTGCAGTGTAAATGTAGCTTTAGTCAGTTAGTTTGAAACGTATGACAACT
>CAXKVI010000214.1:10000-81845 GCA_964058755.1 Campiglossa producta
ATTTTAGTGTTTCAATGTTTTTATTTGTAGTGATATTTTAACAGGAAATAAAAAAGGTGACGGTAATGAAAACTTTTGGTGTGTCTAGCTTCCAGCAGGTGTAGCAGCAAGCATTTAGAAGTAAATCTTTTGTATACCCAGTACTATCTCGCTAGAGATTTGGATCAAATATGCCATATATGTAGGGAATATGCTTTATTCTAATAGTACATTTATACTGCACCAAATTTGGCGTATTCACCTTCCCTGCAAGAATCTGCTACCAGGGCAAAAAGTCACCGAAGGAAAATGCATTACCGTGATGATTTAAACACCTGTAGAGTAACAATGAAAGATTAATCAGTCTGTCTTTTCCTGATAGAATTCGCCCATTTTCTTAAAAAGTAGTTGAAATTTTTATTTACAGCTGTGCATAGTGCAAAAATTATCACACGTTAATTGCCCATTAACGTTCGACGCTGGGCGATTCTAAATGTATGTAGGACTTACCTTCCTCCAGCCCTACTTTACCAATCACTACACTCATTGTAGTTGTAATTCATTTAGTTTAATTAGCAATTCTAGTTAATACAAGTATATATTAAATTAGTTATTAAAATTAGGTAAGCTAAATTAAGTTCATTAAATTAGTTTCTTGCGCGCGGTACATTTTGCGCGAGCGATAACGAGCGAAGTTCACGAGTGCTTAACGACAACTGACTCTCTTTCTCTTCACCTAACTCTCCCTAAGCCGTTCGCTTCGCCGTGGCATTGCCACCCTCTCAGGATTAATCCCCACATTCGGCCGTCCTGATGGGTTATTCGACCCGAATGACGAACCCCATGGTTTCACGAATTCGCATACCGTTGATGTTTTATTTGGATCTTCGCTGTCCCCTATTTTCTTAACCTCGTATCTCCCGTGATTTAACTTAGCGGTTATCTCGTACGGCCCTAAATACTTCGGCTTCAACTTAGTGTTGGTCCCAAACTGTGTTTTCTTTATTGCGACCAAATCACCAACTGCATATTCTTTTCCTTTCTTCCGATTTTTGTTATATTTTCCTGCGCATTTTCCCTAATTGATTCCCTCTCTACATTTAATTCCTCCATAGCTAACTCATCATGAATTTCCCTTAGATCTGGGTAATCTGATACACGCATATCTAATCCTGTAAGAACTCTGAATGGAGTTGCCTTTGTACTTCTCGGAGCTGTACTATTAATAATTTGCTGAACTTTGTCGACGCAGCCATACCAGCGAGCTGGGTCGTTGTGGCACAGTTTTGAAATCATTGGTACTACAATTTTGTGGACTCTCTCGACCTGCCCATTACCGCGGGGTACTCCTGTCGCTATTTGTAAATGTTGTATGTTTTCGCGTTCACAGTATTCTCTAAATAAGTTAGACGTGAACGCACTTCCCCTATCCGACACTATACGCTTTGGGTTTCCAAAAGTCGCCGCTTGTTTTTTAAGCCGTTCAACTACTTCTTCTGCGCCAGTGGACTTTGTTGGATATAACCATACGAATTTGGAAAATCCGTCCACAACAACAAAAATATGGTTATATTTTTTCCGCGTTTCCGTCAGTGGGCCCACGTGGTCTACATGATACGTGCCTAAAGGATCACAAGCTTTGTTGATTGTCGTCAACAACCCTTCCCTTTTCCCTGATTTAGCATCCGTTCTGATGCATTCAACGCATCCTCTCACCACCCTACTGACCTTGCTACTTACGTTTGGTATGTGATAATACTTTTCGACCAACTCTTGTGTCTTTTTAGCTGCGAAGTGACCTTGATTGTGTGCTAACCGTATGACCTCATCTTCCATTGAAGAAGGTACCACTAAAAGTTCTTTAACTAGATCTTTATAAAGTACTTCATTCCGTAGAAAATAACCATCGTATTCGTCCTTTTCCAAAACCTTTTTGACCGCCCTAATCCACTCGTCTTCCAATTGCGCATCTCGTAATCGAAATTTTAGCGAATCTTCGATTTCATGAGCATACTTTTTCCCGACGTCTGACAGATTAACATTTTGCTGCTTCACGACTTCTTCCATGTCCCTTGTTAAACACAACGTTTCAAATTCATCCCGCCAAACCCCATTTGAACTACTTCCCTGACTAGTTCCCTTCGCAAGTTTCACGTCCCCGGAAGTGGCGTTGCTACCGACTACCGCAGCAGAAGGTACGACTGATACCTGTGTATCATCTGTCGCTCTTGGCCTAACCATCTCTTCCTTACGTTTACTTGCCCCCGTAACCGCAGCTACAGTACTTACCAACGGCTTGAAATGTATTTCGTCACCCTTGACTACAAACTCGAATTTCTTTAAAACGTCGCATCCTATAATCGCCGCATATGGCACGTCTCTTTCAGGGACAACATGGAATAGTACTTCCAGCTCTACCTCACCTACCTGTGTTTCGGCGTTAAAGCAACCCAATGTCGTAAGTTGACCTTTACCTACTCCGCATAAGTGAAGCTTATCGTCAATTAGGTCCACACCACCTAACATCAAGAGTGTATCTTTTCTCATGACACTATATTTACTACCCGTATCCACCAATGCAGAAAAATTTACATTATTTATAGTAATATCTAAAGAGTAAAAATCGTTTATCTTCTTCGCAACATTACCCCTTTTACCATCCTCGATCATGCTCATAGGCTCATTTTTCACCTCTTTGCACTCATAGGAGTAATGTCCGACTTGTTTGCATTTAAAACATTTTACATTGCTTTCTTTACCACAGTTTTTTGCAATGTGACCCTCCTTATTGCATTTATAACAAACTTTTTTAGAACTATTTTGTTTGTCTTTAACATCACTGGCATTTGTTGAGGTTTGAGGCGCACTCGACTTATTTAACGAATAGTGAGGCCCTTTAACCCACTCATACACGCGCAATTGTTCCTTCAATTCTTTTAAATTTCTTGCTTGATACAACATTACTTTATTGGCCCTAGCATCCGGAATTCCCTCTACAAAGTACGAGATAATACTTTGATCATCCAGCGATATGGGTTTACCCATTTCAATTAATATATATAAATATTCATTAAGGCTTTCTTTTGTTTGTTTTCGCCTATTCCTCATAGCGCGATGGATTTCTGCTGCACATATCTTTTCGCCAAATTCATCAACAAGAGCATTCTTAAGAGAATCCCAATCCCTTACACCCACCAATCCACGATCAAATATTTTAGCAGCACCTGTCAAAAGTTGTTTTGCGTAAACAAACTTTTGCAACTGATTCCAGCCCACTGTATCAGCAACATCTTCAAATTCAACAATCCAATGTTTGACGTCAATAGAATTGTCACCCTTAAATGAAGATATGCTCTCTTTAATATCGCGAAGTGTAAAAGCAACCCTATCCGTTCTATTTGCGTGCGCATCTCCATTTCCCACAGATCTAAAGGAATGTACACTACCCTCTTCATTTTCATTACCCTCATCGCAATGAAAATGTTCCAACAACCTATTTTGCAAATCCCTCTTTAACCCGTATGAGTTCAAGTTAAGCTCTCTCAGCTTCGCTCTTAACTCATCAACCGTCAGCGCTCTTATTACACTTGCTTCCATTTCGCAAATCAAAGTAAATAAAAAAAATGTAAATCAAATCAATCAAAAATCAAAATACATAAAAAGACACATACATTATTACATCAACTCTTACGACTAAATGCTGCCTTCCTGGTTTCCTTTGCTTATGCGCAGTCGACTTCGCTCTTCGTTGCTGCTGCTACTGCTGCCTTCGTTTCAATTTGGTTTCTTTGCATTTTATTTTTTGTTTTTGCGTTTCATTTCTCTTAAATATTTTAATTTTCATTTAGTACACTGCATAACTTTTGTTTTTGTGTTTCGTTTACTTCTCTTATATGTATATTTGATGTTTCACCTGTTCAATTCATTACTTTTTTTTTTTTGTGTGTGTTTGTCACTCTCTTATTTCGCTCACTAATTATATGTCTTGTTGCATTTTTTATGCTCGCTCTATTTTCTCACTTACAATCGTTTAATTGCCGATTCGGCTTTTTTCCGTAGGGACGCTAAGCTGGCCATTGTGTATCAATACCAAGTGTGAACTCTTCTTTTGACAACACACATTAAAATGTCGGTTTGTTTACATCCTGCACATATTAAAATGTCGCCAGCACCGAATAACAGAAAAGCAAATGGCGTTGTTTAACATCCTGCACACATCAACATGGCGGTCTCCTATCTTTTACCTAATGGTAGAAAGAGATGGGAAGATGTAAAGAAGTGAGACAAAAAAGGAAATTAAAAACAGGTGACTAAACTTACTTTGAAGTTTTCACGACTATGTCTATGATATCACACTTGTTATTAACCACAATCTCAAACAGGTGTTAAACTCATTTTGGAATTTTGACGTCTATCGTCAAGTGAATTCACTTGGTATAGATTCACAATGAAGCTGGCGTCGCTGCCTCACTAATACAAATTTTCTGACCGCAATGTAAGTATGTACATACATATGTGTATTTGCCTACACTTGCATGGACATCTCAATAGGCCAACAGGTGAACTGTACACTTTTTCAACATTTTTTTTTCTCTCGTTAGGACGCTAAACGGGCGTCGCTGCTTTCACTATTCCAAATTTTACCGACCGCAAGGTATGTACATGTGTGTATTAGCTTACACTTGTATGTACATGCCTCACTAGGCCAAACTTTTTCAACCCTTTGAAAATTTTTTTTCACAATTTTGTATGTACATATGTGTGTACATATCTTCACTACCAAAACTATACGTTTTGCATACGTTTTTTTTCTTTAGAACAATCTAGGTGCTCCTATACATATTTATGTATATACATATGTGGCTGCATTAACTTGCACCCTGTCCACTTTCACCTAAAATTGTTACATACATCGCACACGGCGACCGTTCTTAACATTTTTTAATTTTTTTTTCACAGCACATTCCATTGTTTAAACTTTCTTTTTTTCATTTAAATAACGCATTTAATTAAATTTTTACAATTTTTCCGGTCTTACTATCCCGGTTGAGCCCCCACTTTTGTAGGACTTACCTTCCTCCAGCCCTACTTTACCAATCACTACACTCATTGTAGTTGTAATTCATTTAGTTTAATTAGCAATTCTAGTTAATACAAGTATATATTAAATTAGTTATTAAAATTAGGTAAGCTAAATTAAGTTCATTAAATTAGTTTCTTGCGCGCGGTACATTTTGCGCGAGCGATAACGAGCGAAGTTCACGAGTGCTTAACGACAACTGACTCTCTTTCTCTTCACCTAACTCTGCCTAAGCCGTTCGCTTCGCCGTGGCATTGCCACCCTCTCAGGATTAATCCCCACATGTATGGAATTCCATATTTGGAAAAATGAGATTTGTATGGAAAAAAGCGCCAAATTGGGTGCGGTGTAAATGTACTATAAGACTTTCTACTTGGGTGTTGCCATTTCGCGAGGAAACAGGGTTGCCACCTACTCAATTTTTTTATTATTGAGCAAGATATGCCAATATCGGTATCAAGTGAAAGGTATTTTCGGGACTAATGAAGATATTTTTGGGCGGGCTGCCACCTATTTTATTTATTCCTTTGTATATCGCGGGAAGCTATTGACCTAGGGGCAAATTTTGATCGATATATCGAACCCTAACAACCAAAAAGGCTTACATATATAAGCCGATTCTCCTTTTTGGTCTTTTGCGGTTAGTGATCGATGTTTCAAAAAAAAAAATTCCTACACGAGGATATTTTTTCCATCTAAACTCGATAGAAATCACTACACATATCGGAACTCAGTAGATAACTTCGATAAATTTTGTTATTTCAATCGATTTTCACGTTCCGACGGAGTTGTCAATAAGCCCTCTGAATGGAACGGCCAAAATCGCCTAGACGGTTAAAGGCTATTTTAAGTAAGTAAGAATGGAATAACTTTTTACTGTTATCAAAACTAAACTGTACCTTTTATTTGAAAATTAGACATTTTTAACAATTTATACGATAATTTATAAATGTAGTAAACTTATTTTTAAATATTAGTAGAATCCAGTCTCTTTATTTCCTCGAAAATGTCTTTATTCAATAAACACAGTTTAGCGCGTTCGTTTTTACGTTGTAAATATCCATATATTCGAAATCTGATCTCACGTGGTAAACCCATCAAGCACGGTTGCGGAAAAGCTTCCACCAATGACAGCTGCTCATTGCGAAGCTGCATAAATATTTCATCACGTAGCTGTAACTCGAGTTGATCCAATTTTTGATAACACCCTTCTACTGATTGTTGATTTTCCGAATGTGAAATGACATAACGACCAATTGACAAACAACTGCTACGTCCCAATAATTGTGTTGTTGGATGTGGTGTTAATGTGATTATCATAAAGTCACCGGTTACAATTGCTGTTAGTACCGATTTTAGTGTATCACTTTGCTCTATTGCTGCAACAAATGTAATGAAATTTTCTGTAAAGTAGGTTTCATGTGGTGTATTGTTATCGTAAGTGGGTTTTTGTTTACAACATATTTGCACATTTCTCTTGTCATATGCTGACCAAGGTTGTAATGGAAGTAGTTTTATTTGTTTATTTAAATAGACGTTTTGTGGTACAAATCCACTTCGTAGGGCGATGACATATACGGCCAAAAAGAGAAAGTGTGCTTGCGATAATGTCTTTTTCTCGAGTAGCTGATAGAAATCATTTAATTCCTTGAGTATCAGTTTATGTGGGCTTTCTTTATTGATGTTATCCATATTGGTTTATTCTGAAATAACGTTTAGAAAGGGTTGAAATTTAAAAATTAAAATTTTATATATTGGGGTCTAGCAGCTATTCCGTCGGCCTAAGCCAGATCGCGGAACTGGACATAAAGTACTTGATGGCCTTCATAAAGTCGTCTTAGTGGTTCAAGGAGGAGTAACGGTGTCGGTTTAGGAGTGTCAGTCCCGGGATTCCGCTATGTGGAATATCCCAACAACGCAGGGATTTTCCATATAGCCGGGTCCCGGGACTGACTTTCCTAGTGTTGGTGGTATCACAACCTTTCAAAACTGACCTAAGAGTGCCTCTGCGGCAGCCACTTGAACCTAACCGTAAGTAATTTTTTAAAGTTCGGTAGAAAATTCCGATAAATTTAGTGATTTCTGTCGAATTTTCCGTTTCGTCGAAACATCTGATAGACCCAATAACTGTGGGCGGAATCTTGAGAGTATTTAGGGAAGTGCTACCGATGTTAAAATTCCTTTGCAGTTTATAGATCCTGTACTAACACCTTTTGGTACTAGCCCGAAAAATTTTGTTGATCCCCGTCGAACTTCAAGTTTATCCTGTTTATCTGGGGTCGAAATTAGCTACGAGGTACAATATGTACGAGTTTCGTCCATTTACGACATATGTAACTCGGCCCTTATTCTCGAACCGATATATTTTTCCTTCATTGAAGTTAACAGCGGTCAAGAAATCGTTCTGGAGAATCGATAGAGATTTTCTCGGCTTTATCGAAATTCCCTACCAAATTCTGTTGAAATCGTTTAAACTCTATCATGATCGACTACTATGCTAAATAAAATCTTGGGAAATTACTTATATGACTTTGGGGAAAAGTAGGCATTGAAATACCAACGCATAATTCGATAAACTCGATAGTTCCATGATTTCCAACCATAACTAGCAGCTTCAACATGGATAGAAAAGGCTCGTCGCTGAATAAAATGATCCACTTTTCTATCCAGCTCTTTGGGAAGCGCGACCTGGTAATTTCCCAGGAAATTATCCGAAGATGGTTAGCAGGGATGGCTAGCTCTGGTTGGCAGGGTACATTTTCCCCCATCGGAAGCGACAATGATAGACCCCAAGATATTTTATAAATTTTCCACAACTATTTTTTTAAGCTGAACATTTTTTTCAAAAGTGAACATTTTTTTTCAAGCTGAACATTTTTTTCAAAAGTGCCCTATCTCAAAATTTGTTTCAAGAACGCCCTATTTAAAATATTTCAATCAGAGCTTCGCGTTGGGAGTGATTCGGCAGAGTCGATAAACAATTCATCAACTTTATCGAAAATTGGTCAAGTTGATGAAATATCTATCGACTGTCCAGAATTATTCCCACTTTTAAATTAAAAAAAAATCTGAAATATTGAAAAATATTTTGAAATATATAGAAGATCTTCCACTCAGCAGTATGTATATGTGGTAGCAAATGCATTTAAATTTGAAATTTTCTTGCATATTACGGTTTGGAAACTACATGTCGATTTTAATCATATAAATTTTAGAGATGACAAATATCGAGTGACTCCTTTTTTGCCACTAGGTCTGTTCAACGCGAAAACTTGCAAGAACTGACAGTAAAAAGTGAATTGAGTGAAATTTTTTGTGTGGTTTTGATAAGTCACGATCAGCTGTTTGTCACTCGCTAATCCAGCTGTGTGAATTTTTCCCAGCAGTAACTTGCAACTTCTTCACTCAATGAAATGTCAAAATAAGCCGTTTAGCCTATACCAAAAGTTAGTCGAGGTTTTAAAAACTTCCAGAGACTATACATAAATTTGTATGCAATATATGAAGAAAATTTTTAAATTTGTGAAAAATGTTTGAAACTGAACTAAAAAAGAATTGTTTAAATTTCTCCCAAAAAAATTGTTTTCCTAGAAGTGTGAACCCGTTATAAGCAAAATGACAGTAAGTTAAATACAACCCTGTGCAACATGTCACAAACTTCAAAGCAAAATGTCATGCTGAACTGTCATATAACCCTTACATAAAAAATGTAAACAATCAATTAAAATGATTCAGCTGCTTTTTGCGAACAAAGTAAAATGCTCACGAACAAAGATTTTTGCTTGTATATACATATGTACATAAATATACGAATATAAAACAATGACAACACCATATCTAAACATATTTCACAACTAGATAATTACCGAAAAGTTTTATTTGCAATTCTTACATTTTCTGATTATTCTCTGTTTATATCGATAATGAATTAATGAATATCATAATAATGCATGTTCGCATCTTTATTTAAATTTCGATATTTTTTAATTAATTATAATTTACTTAGCTCCTTTTAAATAATGATATTACCTTGCTTCATCAACAGTTTTTCACGTATTAATAAGCAACTAAAACAAGTTTTGTTTTTAAAACGAAATAAACGCAACAAATATGCTTAAACTCTCTTTAAAATTTTTAAGAGAGCTTTGACATTTGTATTTTTGTATGTGTGTTTTTTGCTGTCATAGTGTAAACAATTAGCGAGTTGCCAGCTAAATAAATTACTACTGAACAAATTTGAATTAATTTCATTTCAAAAATTTTTTAAGAATATTTTTTTCACTTTGCCATTTCATGGAACGAAAATTGCTCCCTTGGGTGGAAATGATAAAGCTTTTATTTTATAAATTTTGTATGCATTTTTTTCTTTCCTTTTTATTTGATCCGCCGGAACGTGAAACTCGATAGAAATCACGAAATTTATCGAAGTTGTCGAATTTTATCGAAATTGTTGAACGAATTCTGATAAATTTCGTGATTTCTATCGAGTTTTCCGTTCCGACGAAATAGCTGCTAGACCCCATTCTCGTTCTATGAAATGACAAAGTGAACAAAAAAACCTCATACAAAATTTCTGAAAATATATTACTCAAATTATAAATATGTAACGAAATTAAGGGGTCTATCAACAATTCCAGCGGAGCTTCCCATTGGGAATGATTCGGAAGAGTCGATAGATAATTCCTCGATTTTATCGAAATTTGGTAGAGGACTTGGATTAAGTCCATAAAATATCTATCGACTTTCACGAATTATTCCCAACGGGAAGCTCCGTCGGAATTGCTGATGGACCCCTAAAATTTCCAAGGATATCGATAACACTAATCGATAGGCCGATAACAAAAATTGGCTCGGAATATAGTAGATTGTAGAAACGACTTTGGTTTCCATCAGCAGTTCTGTCTAACCGGTAAACTCGAGGGAAATCACAAAATTTATCGAAACTATTCGTCGAATTCCGATAAAGGCAAATTTACACGGGTCGATTTTTATCGAACCAATTGTGTTCAACCCTTGAAAAAAAAGGTTAGAAAAATCGACCCTTGTAAATCATCCTAAAAGTTTATGACTCTTGTTAGGTTACTCGCTTCGACAAATTTTCTGATAGACGCATCTGTCTTTAAATCAAATTTGACAAGATAGGACGGAAAATCGTTAAAATACACATACATCAACGTTCCACTCGGAAAATCATCAAAACAAAAAATTTCAGTATTTATAAATCGTTTTCAATTTTTTATGAAGTTATTTTTATTGTATCAGCCCCAGAACAAGAAAAATTAATTTAAAACTATTTGATAGACGATGAGTTAAAACATTTTGCGATTGATTACGAACTAATGCTTTTATGAGTCGTATTTGAGCCCTAATCATTTTTTCATCGGTTACTCAGACCTATTTGCTGCACTACTAATTTCAGTCTCAATGACATATCTATTGCTCGGTTGTAACATCACTTTCCTGCCCTTCCGTAAATTGATTATTATCTTTCAAATCCACAAGCCTCTCCTCTACTTCTCTGTTAAATTTTTTCGAGACTTGAGCAAGATCCTTGAAATCACTTTTCTTCAAATAGGCATATACGAGCTCACGAACTTTCTTCGGTATGCCAAAAATCGAAGGATATAAAACTTCTTTCATATATTTTAATTGCTCGTTACGAACTGGTATAAAAACCTCTGCTCTCAATTGCATAGTTAACTGATCCAGCCGCCTAAAATATCCTTGCACAGGTTCCCTCGACGATAATTTCGATAAAATGTAACGACTTATCGATAAACAGGAAGTGAAACCTTTTAAATTCGTGGATTCTGGCGTTAATGTAACAACCAAATAATCACCGCTTACAATAGCTGTAAAAACAGAATTAAGTGATTTATTTTTTAAATCCCGATTCAACAGACGTAACTCGATGTTGAAATATGTCTCGTATGGACTATCGTATTCATATATTGGTTTCTGGCGACTCAGAAATAATACGTTCTTGGAATGGTATGTGAAAATGGACTTTGTTGGATATAGAACTCGGCAGAATTTTGTAAACTGCTGTTTCGATGCAAAACCACATTCAATGGCTACAAGATAGGTAAGTATAAATAGTATATGTTCCTTCGAGAGTATATTGACGTTGTAGAGATGGAAAAGTTGTCGCAAGTGAAGTGGTGCACATCGTAGTGTTGTATCCGACAGCTGCAGCTGATTTATGTTAATATCTTCCTGTATAATTTCTGCTGGTCTTGTATATCTGGACGCTGGAATTGGAATGAGTTGTTGTTTTGGGGTAAAATTATTATTACTGCAAGCCTAAAGAATTTTACATACAATTGTGGTAAATGGACTACTAGCAGAGGGGTCTATCGGAGATTCCGTCAACAGAAATCACAAAATTTTTCGGAATTCGGTAGATAATTTCGAAAAATTGCCCAATTTTTATCGTGTTCCCCACTTCCGACTTATTTTGTCATAGAAACATCGCCTTATAATGTCTGCTGGTCATAAAGATATTCCCAACGGGAAGCTCCGTTGGAATAGCTGATAGATCCTAGTAGGAATATCAGCAGCAAGGCTGGGGTATTTGAACTAAAATATGGCATTTGCTAGTGGAACCTATATGGGAATGTAGTCTTTAACGGTATTATAAAACAGGGCTACTTTACAATCACAAAAAAATATTTTTGGTAGATTTTTTTTTAAATGCATTCCTATAGTTTTTAAAAAAATCTGGCAATATTTTTAAATTCCTATGTTATATCAACACTGTTTATTTTTAAAATACAAATAAATCGATAGTTCATTGAATTTATTTATTTTTGTGACATTTTGTTTAGCCCTCAATAATTTCGCCAATTTCTTTATTTTCTATCCTATAAAATAACTTACCTGCTCCTGACGAAGTTATTGGATTATTTAATTGTGGCACCGCTTTTCCAACGATACGAAGTGCGATATCTGCACACGGTAAATCACAGCATGGTAGTGAATGCGAACATTTGGAATAAGCTGCACAGAGAAGATGTTTGCACCCTGAGTTTTTGCGCTCCATTAATGTTGGAATTGCACCGAAACCGGAAGTTTTTGTCCTATATTAAATTACACAAAATTTTGTTGTAAAGTGACATGTTTTCAAATTAAACGATTAAAAAGAGGATAACCAACGATAACAGTACCGATTGTTATCGATTCGACTATACCCAACAAGCCAAGCAAACTTTATAACAAATGTATTATAAAAAACTTTTTTTAAATAAAGCAGGTACTGTGAAAAAAAATCCTAAAGGCTGATTTACACGGTTCGGTTTTTCCAGTCGATTTTGCAGTTCCACCGTGTAATGCATCCATTACTATTTCGGTAACTGCTAATAGTACATTTACACCACACCAAATTTGGCGCTTTTTTCCATGCAAGTCTCATTTTCCAAATTTGGAAATCCATCAAATTTTACCTTATTGGCCGAAAAATACAATACACACTTTCTCAAAATAGCAATCCTGCGGGTGTTCCAGATTGCCCAGCAAGAACCCCTAATGAGTAATTGACGTGTGATAACTTTTGCACTATGCACAGCTGTAAATAACAATTTTTTTAAGAAAATGGGCTAATTCTACCAGGAAAAGACAAACGCCTTCTTGGCTCTTCTTTGATTAGTACTCTACAGGTGTTTAAAACATCACGGTAGTACATTTTCTATCGGTGGATTTTTGTCCTGGTAGAAGATTCATGCAGGGAAGATGAAGCCAAATTCAAATTTGCCCGTGTAAACGGTGTGGAACTGGCTTATTTGAATTCGCCAAATTTAGTGCGGTGTAAATGTACTATAAAGCGATTTGAATGAAATTTGGCGGTCTAAAGGGTTGCCATCTCGGTAGCAAAAGAACCTCGATCAATAAAATTACTTGATTTTGAATCCTTTTTTTTTTGGATAATTTGGACGTTGCGATTTTTTGTCGTTCCAGCACGTCGTTTCTGTAACTTTTTAACGAAGTTCGTTACATAAAAATCTTTAATTTTGACACAATTTTCTGTACAAAATTTGTCAAAATCGATTTTAACGACAATATCGAAAATCACATAATTGACATATCTCGGTAGCTCAATGATATAATTTTATAGGTGGATCCCCCTGGACATTCTCTTATATATTTTTCCATAATTTTTTTAAAATGGGCGTGGCACCGTAAATTTTAAACTGATTACAGTAGAACGTTGAAATTTGTATCGTTGGGAATATACCTGATGAAATTGGATAAAATCATGTTTTTTGATAAATTTGATAGAGGTGTAAGAGGTAGGTCGCCTCCCCGTTGGTGCACCCTGGGTAACGCTAAATGACCTACATGGCCTACATGGCTAGTTTCTTGTATTGCCAGTTCTGGTGCTGTACCCATCGTACCGAAACGCCCCGGGCCGTTTTCTCATATCCGAATATCGATTACATGGGTCGATTTTTCTAGTCGATTTTTGTCGTTCCACCGTGTAAATAGCAGATCGATCTATTCACACCTTGTATTTGAAGGTAGAACGAAGTGGAACGACAAAAATCGATCAGAAAATCGACCCGCGTAAATTATCCTTTACATCACTTTTGGCAAATGAAGTTAAAATTTGTTCTTTGGCGGAATTTTATTTTATGATAAAGGCAAATCCCCTTTTTTTTAGCACAATTACCAACAAATTGCTCACGGAAATGAAACACACTAAAGCTTTCGGCAGAATCAGTCCGTCAATACGTCATGTACGTGACGTACGTCGTGACAAAACGTACGTGCCGCACAGGGATGGCACATAGCGATTGACGTACGTCATGTTGAAGTACACAGATATTTCAACAAAGTAAAGCTTTCGGCAGAATCAGTCCGTCAATACGTCATGTACGTGACGTACGTCGTGAAAAAAACGTACGTGCCGCAGATATGTCAGCAAAAGCCGCATTCTTCTGGTAGTTATCGCTCCGGCTCACGCTTGATTCTCACGGGAACAGTCAGGTTCATGGTAATGTGAGTTGGCAGCACTGACAGAAAACGTCACTTTTCACAGCAAGAAGAAGAGAAACAAACAAACAGAGCATGAAAATAACTGAAAATAATTTAAAGTTAAATAAAACCATGGAAGAACAATTATTTATTATTGCTTAATTGAGAAAATCACTTTGAAATATGGCAGCCAAATTTTGTATGTATACTGTGAACTGTCAATTCTGACACTTCATGTGCAAGTGCTGCCAAGTTGACACCAAAAAACCAATTAAACACAGCGTGAACCAGAGCTCTATGTGAATTTATCTGGCTTTCGTCGTTGTTGTTGCATTTACATGTAAAATTTTTTATCTATCTCTGGTTCATTACCAGAAGAATGCGCCTAAAGTAATTAGCGCAAAACGAAAATTATTAAAAAAAAAATAACAAATGCAAAATTTCGGTTAAAAACATGGAAAATATTAAAAAATTACTATGGTTAAATTTGCTTTTTCACAATTTTCACAAACGCGTTGTCAAATTAGCGGTAAAATTGATTTTGACATTTGTCACGCAGCTGCCGTTCCGTCAAAATAGAAAATTGGCAAAGGATGCCGCATCCGTTGACTGATACTTTGTCAATCTAGCGTTTTACATGCAAAATTCACACATCCTATTCGGCTGTCAGTTTCGTCCTTTTCCGGCAAGTACGTGACGGACTGACTCTGTCGAAAGCTTAATGCACACAGAAAAAAATATACCTGCTGACCTTGCATGCTCTGAACGCCGACTTATTCGAAAACGAAATGTCAGTAAAGGAAAATCGCACAAAATCTAAATGTCAAATGCGTGCCGTTGAATGTGTACATTTCTCTGTTGTATATGTGCATGCGTGTATGTCATTTGGACAAGTTCGAATTTTCTTTCATCCTTCAAAAAGTAGAATTGTACCTCCAATAGCCACGATGGCGGCGAATTTAGGAAGAATTTGTGGCTCCAAATTATTAGGAACAACTGCAGCAATTGGTCTCCAGCAGGTATATAAATTTGTGCAAGGCTATGCATTGAAATAGCAGTGAATAATTGATTGGAAAGGTGTTTGTCGTAAGAGCAAAAGTAGCATGTCTGAACTCGAAAAATGCATGGAGGCGGTCAATAAAATTGCATTTTTTTGTTGGAATTATGAAATGCAGTTAATTAATTAAATGAGATGAAAAGTTGAAAAATGTGCCTTTAGCTGTAACCTTGTGCGTGTTATCAAATAGTTGGGGTATAAATTTTTCTATAGTCAAAAAGTTTTTTCTTGCGTTGCTTACATAACAGGGCAAACGATTGTATGGTATGTGCTGATACCTGAGTAGTCGCTATATAAGACATAGATTAGCTCATACATGCCATTGAACCGATTTGTGTTTGTTTATTAAAATTTGCTTCCTTTTACAGAATTCCATATAACTAATCATACTTTTTTCTTGCTTTCTTGCAGACCAAACAGCTGTCGACCGCTAAGACCTGGACGAATGGGCAGAAAAAGGTTTGTATTTATAGCTGCTTGTATTGCGTCGTAGGCTTTGTGATTTGATAATAACATTGTGCTTGACGGTGAGCGGAAGTGAACTTTATGGAACATGTAAACTTATGAAATTTATAATTTGTTGCAGTATTTCATAATGCAAAATTCAACATAACCTCAAATGTTTGCTATTGGGTGAAGTAGTTGATAGTGCTATTTTGCAAGTGCTTCAAAGGGAGACACTTCCTACTGCAAAGCCTGTTGCAGACGTGTTGCATGAAATGGGAATGCGCTTTGGGGTGATATTTGCTTCTATAGGGGCTCAATGTTTGCCCAGACACAACCAACTACCATGGAATCACCTTACAAAACAGCTGACCATCATATTAAGATCCTTCAACTGAACAGAGATTATGACTTAGAACGGAATGGTTATCAGATTTTACCTAGCAATATCAAAAATCGGATGCCTCCAGCAGCAATATCTTGTAGGGCAATATACTTAATATCGCTTATAAGAGACTATCGGCGTTAGGGTTGCGAAAGGCTGAAGCCTATTTTAAACAATCGTGTAAAAGTCCCTTAATTAGATAATCGTCTCACCCTGCTGGTTAAGGCGTTAAGGCCGTTGTCGGTATGCCTGTCTTTAGAGACAACTAAAATCCACAGTCATGTTTTTGTATTAACGATACCTAGCAATGCCTGATCGTAACCGCTGATTAACTTAAATTGTTATTAATCTCTTCTTACAGAAGTCTTACTAAACAGGCCGCTTCAACCGGGTTGGGTGTCAGGGAAGTTACTGATGAAAACGCCCTGAGAAACTGTATATGGTTGATATCTTGGGGCAGGGCTCAGCCTGGATAATTGGCGGTTTAACCTCCCACAGTAACCCGAATATAGTTGGGCCATAGTGAAATCGTCCCCATGGCAGGCGTGCTAGTACCAAAAGGTGCTATTCACTGGAGCATACCAGATTAATATCAGCAAAGGACTGTCAATATTATCATAACCCTTCCTCATCCCATTCCATGACAGGATGCGCCGCCCAATGGAATGCCAACTAACGTTGAGCAATAAAAACATATTTGGTAGAATTGGAAAAGCTTTCTCCCAGCTAATCAAAACCAAAAGAGGCTTCAGACAAGGTGACTTTGCTAATAAAGAATACTTTCCGAGGATTAGCGCAGTCGATATTGACAGTCCTATGCCGGATATGGGCCCGGTATTAGCACCTAATGATACTAAAAACCATTGTCGGGGTGAGCCATTTCATATGAACAGTTAAAGATTCTCAGTCATCTCACTGCATTCTTTCGAAGGAAAGGAGAATATTGTCAAGTTGAGAATTGTGAATCACTTGCAAACAACCTTCGGACGGAGTAGACAAATGAGAAGTTAAGTTCTCACCTGTCCAAGAAAGATCAGTCTCTCATCATACTGGTCCGGATGTATGGCTCGTTATCATGTACAGACCATAGTGCAAAAAACAGTGTTTTCTAATTCGAAAGGGCATTCACGGCACTGCCTGCAATTTAAATAACCCTACCCTTTTGCTATTCTTCCTTTGATTTACGTACATATGTATGTAATAATAAATTCCCTTTCTTTCCACAGCTCATCGCGTCGGTTGGTGCCGTCGCTGGAGGTTTAGGTGCTCTACTTTTTGCTTTGGAGAGCTCTGTTCAAGCGTCTGGCACAGAAGTACATCCACCATCGATGCCATGGAGTCATAAAGGTCTCATAGCATCGCTGGACCATCAGAGGTGAGAATGCATTAATCATATATATATGTATGGGGGGTTGAGAATGAAAAAGGAATAGTCTTAAATGCAATTAAAAATTTTTTGATAACTTTTTTTTTTTTTAATAATCTTTATAATTTTTTATTTTCTTTATTTAATTTTTTTTTTTTCTTTATTTAATTTTTTTTTTCTTTATTTAATTTTAGTTGTTTTTTTTTTCAATTATTTAATTTATATTTTAAATTATTTTTAATTATTTTACAATATTTTTTTAATTTTTTTGTATTTCTTTTTAGCCTAATTTTTTATTTAAATGTAATTCTTATTTTTTTGATTATTATTTTTTATATAATTTTTCTTTTCTTTTTGTTTTTTTTTTTTTTTTTTTTGTATGCATTTTTTTAAATCCGTAACTAATACTATCCTTTCAATCTCTTTCTCAAATTTGTAGTATCCGCCGTGGCTATGAAGTGTACAAGCAAGTTTGCTCTGCCTGTCATTCTTTGCGTTACATTGCTTATCGTAATTTGATTGGTGTTTCCCACACTGAAGCCGAGGCTAAGGCAGAAGCTGAAGAAGTTATGGTAAGAATTAAAACTGTCAACTATATTCACCATAAAAGTCACTCAAACCTCTCCCTCCTTTCACATGCATATAGATAAGAGATGGCCCTGATGATACTGGCAACTTCTATGATCGTCCTGGCAAACTATCGGACTATTTCCCATCACCATACCCGAACGAAGAAGCTGCCCGAGCTGCCAACAATGGCGCTTATCCACCAGATTTGAGCTACATCGTATCAGCACGTCATGGTGGTGAGAATTATGTATTCTCGTTGCTAACTGGCTACTTTGATGCGCCAGCTGGCGTGGTGCTGCGTGAGGGACAATATTTTAATCCATATTTCACTGGCGGTGCTATTTCTATGGCTCAAGTGTTGTACAATGAGGTGAGTTGTTGGTGGAAATCAATACTATTTCTAAAAATTATACTTTTTCGTATCTCTCAGGTTATTGAATACTCTGATGGCACACCAGCAACTACGAGTCAATTAGCTAAGGATGTTGCTACGTTCCTCAAATGGACCTCAGAGCCCGAACATGATGATCGCAAACAGTTGCTCATCAAAGCTGTTGGTATTTTAACCTTTTTGGCTGCAATTACATATTATATCAAGAGGCACAAGTGGTCTGTATTGAAATCGAGGAAGATGACTTTTATACCCAAGGAGAAATAAATGTTAGAAACACCTTTGAACGAATCCCAAAGTAAATAAAAAAAGCATTAACAACAACAAACAAAAGTATATGATTTGCAAATTATGTAAAAAATAAAAATACATAAATAGCGAAATTAGCACCGCCATCATCAGCTGTAGAGTGCGCAAAGTTTCAAAGAGCGTGGTGGAGAAATAATTGACAGTGCATAATCTTAACTCTCAATGGAACTTAGAAGAATTGTTACAATTTAATCTAAAAATTACATTTAACGTAATTATTATAAATACAAAAACAAAAAAAACTACAATTAAAATGCTAAAGATACGATAAAAAATAATTAATTGTTCTTTTTTACATAACTTGTCTGCCTTAAGATGTTAAAGGTAAAAAAAGATTAACTTCATTACATTCAAGAGGCCTATCTTTACTGGATCTATCAACCTTTCTTTAAAATTGACGGTCTGGAACGCTCGATTTAAAAACTTCAGACCTGTATTTCATGCAACTAGTGAAGAAGGTGATCACCACCAAAGTACGTACCGCTTCAAATAAGGAGCGAAAGAGTCTTCGCGCGTTTATGTTTCAATATAAAGAGTAGTCCTTCCGGATTATATGAGGAAGTGTTTTGGGACGCAGTAAATGCGCCTTTGAGTTGTCTTAGAAAAAAACCCATTTTTACATAGCACTTTTCTCCTTCGAACACGCTTCTTTGGCAGCCTATCTGGGAGGGTAAGCGCACCGCTCAAGAAGTCCTAAAGCGGGAAATAGAATCAGTCCACCAATACGTCAGTTGCGTGACATACGCCAATTTTAGGGCAAATTCGATTTTGAAGTATCCGTCGAATCTGGCGTTACTCATACAAACACCCGAAGTCTACTTTGCTGTCAGTTATTTCGACGTACTGATTCTGCTGAACGCTTAGCAGAGCACCCGTCAAACTATTTTGATTATCTGGTATTTGGTATATTCCTAGCACTTCCAAAAGTGTCTGACCAAATACCACTAAATGTTAGACAGGGTAATTTTGGGGTGTATTGCTCTTGGCCGGGTCGAAAAAAACGGGTAGTTACGGTGCTATCGGTACAGTATAAAATACAGATAACGTTTGCGTGGAACCGGCAATACGTACAAACGGTAAGTCGGTCTTAGGAGAGTATGCTGAGCAGAAAGAGTCTCGTCTCATATGTGGTGGGCAATAGAAACATGACCAGCGAGTGTCGTATGCATATGAAATTGTCAAGGATACTCAATGGAATGGCTCGGGGGGCTTGCTCTATGATTCGAGGTATAATGAAATGCTCGTTACACTAATATAGAAAGGCCCTAACTCATTTTTAATTTTCAGTCAAATTGCTGGTAGATTTTTATTAATAACTTCTGAACGAAACTTCACTAAAATCTTAGTACTATACTATATCGTAGTTAAATATTACATGCATTGATATTTGTGTTTTCGAAGAAGCCATCGTTGCTATGGTTTACTGTACATTCAGTTCACTCGGGTAATTTTTCGAGCTAAGAAAATATGAGTTAGGGCCTTTCTATATTAGAGTAACGTGCTGTGCATTTGCATACTTCAACACCTCGTGTTGCTGATAACGAAACACCAGGGTCACTCTGCCTCGATTACGTTATGCATATTTTAGCAGGTTAAACTCCTACTTATCCTCATAACACGAACTATCTATACACCTTCTCTTCGGAGCCCACTCTCCTAACACCCATTTCCCTATAGTGTAACCCTGTAGAAAGTGCTAGTTTACTAGGACTCCCGTTAGAAGACTTTGATGACAATTTAAGCTAAGGATAAGTACGCGTTTGGACAGGGCTACCCTTCGTTTCAACAACAACAAAGAGGAGTAACGGTGTCGCTTCAGGAGTGTCAGTCTCGGGACTCTGCAAAGTACAGGATCCCGACAATATAGGGATTTTCCATGTGGCATGTCCCGGGACTGACTTTCCTTGTGTTGGTAGTATCACGCGCCTTAAAAACTGGTCCAAGTGTGGCTTTGCACAGCCAGTTGAACCTTTTCTAACCTATCTCAATAAGAATCCCGGGGGGAATTGTAGTTCTATAAAATGATAACGTGAAAAAAAAACATTTGTATGTAGTTGAAGTATCTTTTTTAAGTTTTGTAGGAAAATTCTTTTGTTTTTACCGCTAGAATAGAACACGAATTTGCCCCAGCACAGATATTATTCCACTTCTGAATCAAAATTTCCAATTGGGAAGTGTAGAGCTGGTGTATTATTATATTAATATTTTCAGTATAGCATTCTTTCATTTCTGTCCAATTAGAGAATTACTTTTTGGCATAAATTGAGGCATAACCTTTTCTTAACTCGAGAAACAGCTTTTTTGAGAAATAAGTCTTGATTTGTGAAAACTCAAATCCGTAACTAGATATCAACTCAAACCCAAATGCTTGTTGGATTAGGTTCGATGCCCGCTAAAGCTTATATGACAAGTTCTCTGGGAATATAACGTTAGCAGTGCTCTTAGATGTTGTTGTTGTTGTAACGAGGTGTAGCCCTGCCCAAATGTCAGGCAGGGTCACCCTGCGCGTATTGGCACGATGGGTACAGCACAAGTACTGGTACCGGCAATACGGGAGGCGACCTACTCTTACACCCTTAGATCTTAACGACTGCTAAGAAACCAACCCAGTTGCTATTCCACTTCTGAATCATATTTTCTTAGTTATTTAAGCTTACCTCATCTCCAAACGATCGTTACGGAAGCTGTAAAGAATTTTCTTTGTTTGTTTAAAAGTCAACAACTAAGCGACCTTTTTTTCTACACACGAACTATCGTTGTATGTTTGCAGCGAAAGTTTTAATAATTTTGCCAAAAATCAAGTTTTTAATAGAAAATATCATACAGTTATTGAAATTAATTTATAGGTTTTGGTTTTTAATGCATTTATTTACGATTTAAGTTTATTTTATTTATTATAGTTATTTAAGGAAAATAATCAAGAAAAGAAATTTCTCAAATTAAAGTCTATTCATGAATGCCATTTTTTGCTCATACTATGTTAAAATTGTTCAAAAGGCTACTGCGTTGGATGTTTGCTGCCACAACTAAATTATTATTAAAGAACTTTAACAAATTTAAGCAAATCGAATAACAAAACTAGCGCGTTTACAAAAAAAATTCCGACAAGTGAATAATTATTGTAACTAAAAAGCAACAAATTGATTAATAAATTTGGATTTTTTTGCGTTAGTTTTCAAACGAATTTTTTAAATTAGAAAATAATTAAGTTATGAGTAAAAAAATAATCATTTAAATGCAGAAGCAGCTGCAACCGCTTCAACATAAATCGGCCTTGCCTCCTCTGCTCATGTTGCACTCTAAAAGTTGGTGATTTGCTGTTGCTTTCTTATATATTCAAAAAGCTGCGCATGCGCACACAAGCCGCTCTGTGTTAACAACGTACGCTACTACTTTATTTTATTTATTTTTATATTTTTTATTTAATTTTCTCTTTTTTTGTTCGTTTCTTAAACGTTGCATAATTATTACTTAGCAGCACATACATAGTTAGATAATACGCTCATTTCTCCTCTGTTGTTGCTGTGTATCTATTGTTCAAGTTAATAATTCATTAATTAATAATAAATATATTTATAATGCATTTTTCTTTTTTATAATCATAATTATGTATCCATGCATTTGTTTTACCATCAGCCGTGTGAGTGTGGTTTGTATTTAGTTGTGTGTGTGTTTGAGTGTTATTTTTTCAGTGTAATTTAGGCGTGTTTTAATATTTTGTGTGTAGGTAATTATGGTGTTAATGAAATTGGTAAGTTACCGTTTGCTTTGCATATACATACATACTTCTTTTCACTACTATAAAGTACTTTTTTTATTTAGTTATTTTTAACGCGCTTTTAAATTAATTAAACTCTCGCTAATCGCCAGTGGTTTCAAGTTTCTGCCATATTCCCTTTTTTTCTCAGTGTACCACTTAGTTAGTATTATTACTATTTTCGTTACTTTATTTCTTTGATGTTTCATTTGTTTGTGTTTTTTGCATTTCAACTTGTTTAACTAAATTTAAGAGAATGATAATAATAATATTAATAACACGTTCCCATTGTGGTGAAGAGACGTTCAAGTGGTGGCGGCGACTTATTACAACTTTGACGCGACGACGACGACGTAGATGAAGTCGTGTATGTTGTTGTTATAGTATTAATGACTTCGTTATTTGTTTTTCGGCAACTTTTTTGATGATGACAGCAATTGTAGAGCAACAGTGGCAGCAGCAGCAGCGACAATGGCAACGGCAGTAGCGGCAACTGTTGCTGCTGAATTGTCTTGTATGACAATTGTGGTGATCAACTAAAAAACGCTGCCTTCTGGTGGTTGCGCCAATTTAAGATTCTCTTTGCAAGTCATAATTCTACGTATTTCTTGGAGCATTGACTTTATAGTGTATTCACGATTCCATCTAGCTAACATGGGCACTAATCTATGATCGACCTACAATTAAACAAAAAAAAAAAATACATTAACATTTGTAAAAAATTTATCTCAAAATTATTAGACTTACAACACCGTTACTCTGATTAATGCAGTTTATATTTATTCTTGTTAAAAAGCGTATTGCGGGCGGTTCGTCTGGATATCTATCGCCACATTCAATTTTCAGTGAATACATTCTATTTTCGTAAGGAGTCTATGAGAAAATGAGTACGGATTAGAGATAAATAAATAAATGCATACATGGAAATCTAATAAATTTCATGGAAAAGAGTGCCTTAATCTATTCCGAAACGGTCCCAAAACCATTCCGAAAAAGATTCGAATGATTCCCAAAAGACCAGAAAATGTTCCAAAACTATCGCCGAAAAAATCCCTCAAACAATTACGAAATACGCTCGATAATGATCCCGAAAGTTCCGGAAACATACCCGAAATGATCCGGAAATTGTCCCTTAATGATCCCGAGAAAGTCCTAAATCCCATTCCGTCTCAAAAAATTTACGAATACAGGCCCAAAATAGTCCCGAAAAAAAAGCAGACATATTCTAAAAAAGTCCCGAAATCTTCTCGAAAACAATATCGAAATGATTACCAAAAAACCCGAAAACAAACCTAAAAAATCCCAAAATTGTTCCGAAAGAGCGGAGAAATGATCCCTAAAGCAAATTATAAAAAATACCGAAATGACCTTAAAAAAGTGCATAAATGGTCTCGAAAACAATCCAAAATGATACCAAAAATCACTCAGAAAAAGTCCCGTAATAATCACGAACATGTTCCAAAAACAGTACCGAAGTAATCCTTAAAAGTCACGAAATTCTCTCTAGAATGTCCCAAATTTGAAACCGAAACCGAAAAACTCCCAAAACCAATTCCGAAATGATCCCAAAATAGGCACGAAATGATGTCGAAAAAGTTCCGAACGAATCCCAAAATGAAAAAAAAAATTTACTATACAGGCCTTTGGGAATTTTTTTGGAATATTTTTATCATATATTATGTATACTTACTCTAGGAGGGCCAATTATCATGCCAATCCAATGTGTAAGTGTCATGTCGTCATCATTTTCGAGACCCCAGGAAATTGTACCATCGCCAACGCCCTTTTGACCTTGATCCAATTCTTCCAGTAAGCGAAAATTTCGCGGAACCACTGAAAATACAAAAGTACATAATTATTTTATATGGAAGGTAGTACTGCTACAACTATCAGTGGCGGAAAACCCAAGCCTGTGGTCGGAAAAGTAATTACTCTGCGATCTTTATATAAAGAAAGTTTTTTAGCTTTCCCTTGGCCTTTGCCTCATTTTAGTTGATAGGTCTATGTAAAGCTGGTTAAAGTATGTTTTGTAGTTGACATAGTTACCGCGCAGGCCACCCTAGCGGACCAGGGTGTTTAAAAGGAATCCGTTATAAGGCATCGCAACAAAACACAAAGTCGGTAACTGATTGCCGTAGAACTCTCAAAGAGATTGCTCAAAAACTGCAACTGCAGAGCGGATAAGCTGTCCAGGAGAAGTATCTACCACCAACCATATACTTCTAGGTTATGGTTCGGCAGACATACCCATGAAAGAGGTCTCATTGAGGATAACATTAAGGATAACATTCGGGGGTCTATCAGCTATACCGACGGAGATTCCCGTGGGGAATGATTCGATGAAATATCTTTCAATTACTGTGGCAGCAGCGGATGTATTGAAGAAGAGTGTGCAGTAAGAGTAGGTCGAGAGAACGGTGCCAGTACTTGTGCTGTACCCATCGTGCGTGCCGAATCGACCCGGGCCGTTTTATTATATCGACCCGGCCAAGAGCAAAACACTCGGGGTGACCCTGACTGACATTTAGGCAGGGTTGCACCTCGTTACAACAACAAGAGGGCATGTCAATGTCCGGTACTCAGCAGAAGACGGTGACTATTATCGGTCAACCTTTTTTCTATGTCCTCGCCAAGATATCAAAATTGGAAATAAAGGTGGTTAGCTAAATTTATTGACTGTCACTAACTATCGACAGCACTCCGCAAAACCTCCAGATACTGTTTTGGATCTACTCTCAACTAAAGACAGGCCTTTTAATTTGCAAGCAAGTTTTCGAATTTATATTAATTGGGGTGATGTCTTCTCTTCGCAGGTCCTCATCCAAGACGAGTTGCTTTACGAATACCAGGATTGTTCGGTTATATGTGTCGTACTCTGCCGTCTTATAGCTGTAAGTTGTTCCTACTAGGCCAAACGATTTAATTAGCCCCTGCTGACCATTGTATGAGCCGTTGTCTGAAAGAAAGTGCCCACCGCTAATCAATTTTTACTAGCAATATATTGATGCATCCATCAGTAGCGTTTTGGTTTTGTGGTCCTAGGTGGAGGTTGGATTGTTCGTTGCTTAGGCTATGCTTCCACTTCAACCGACCGGCACGGCCGAGAGATTCGAGTCCGTTCTGTTTAAAAAGTCGTTGACAGTGGAAGCGTTGCCTTTAACGATTAGCTGCAAGTAAGGATGATGATTAGGATTGTTTTAAGGGCAGCAAGTATTGGATCATATTGGTGCAGAAAATGCATAGTTCCACTACCCCAGAATTCATATTATCGACTCGTGGGCAAATGGATGTGTGGAAGACATGTATGTACTTTCTCGCTGGTTGAGAAAGTCGAATGTTGTTGTTGTTGTAACGAGGTGTAGTCCAGTTTCAATAGGGTTGGACCAAAGAGAGATGGGTGTTAGAAGTGTGGGCTCAGAAGAGCAAGAAAATAAGTGATTGGTATCGTGGGGGGACGAGCCGCATGCCGGACACACATTCGGCAAATCAGGGTTCAGTCTGGATATGTAGGAATGGATATGTCGAATCTTCGTTATTGTACCAGGGTTGGTGACCTTTGCAAATCCTTTTAAGTACCTATGGTTTCACATCGAAATTTTTTAAGATGAAAGGTTTGAATATAAAAAGGAACTTGAATAAATGATAAAACAACAATAATTTTTGGAAGGTACATATTAATCTAGTAATCGGCGAACAACGCAGTTTAGTTAGGTAAATTCATTAATAGAAAAGGTGTGATTGAGAATAGCGCAATTGTCAATGAGTCATTAGCAATAGAAGAAAAACGTTGGCTGGAGGGAGTAGCAAGCAATAATAGGGTAAAGTGAAAGGCAATTCATCTTCCTTCTGTGGGTTTAATGTTTTTGAATATTTCTGTGATTTCGAAGCTAGAGCAGATGTGGAGTTTTTCAGTAAATGTTAGTATGCCGGCTAAAATTAAAAAATAACATAAAAATAAATAAACAAAATACATAAATTAAAAAAGTACTTGTACTACATTGCTTCCAGTGGAGAGGTGCGCTGCCAGTGCTTGAGTAGAACTAGGTGTTCGCAACAAGGAAGTATGTTTCGTTTTTGCTTCTTTTTGAATATGAACATTTAAATATCTAATCTAATTAAAAATACCGCAAGTATGAGTGGCGTGAGAAAAAAAAAAAAAAACTAGGAAAATTTGACCCCCATCAACCGGAACTAAATGTTGCGTTAACTGAGGAGAGAATAAGACACAAAAAGGGTAGGCGAAAATGGCAAGTCATTGGATTTAAGAGCTAGAATGAAAGTTAATAAACTTTAGCTACATTTTAAATTTTGATACCCATTGCAATTGCGTGGACAGCAAGGTAATCCCTATCGACCTTATTGAATGCATAATTATTGGTTTCTGGACATATTTTTTTGTTCTTAACCCCCAACCATGCTCATTTTTCACGTCTGTACACGCTCTAAAAATCTTGTCTATGGGCGAGTTGCGGAACCGGCTGTGGGTTTGGTCAGTGTGCAAAAATATTTTATGCAGAAAATCGGCGTGGAGTATTTATATTTCCCTTTTATAGCCAACAAAGTTTCATTTTAATGCATGTAATTAGCAATTAAGCGCTGCACATTCAATATAAATTCATATTGCTCGCCACCAGCGAGTGCAAATATGAAAAATCCAAAACCCAACCAAAAAAAAAAAAAATTGCAAAGCTGCAGCAACCGTCGTCACGTCACATGTTTAGCGAACACTTGATGTTAAACTTTTTTCAACATTATAAAATGCATTCAATTGTTGCACAAAGCATTTTTAAATACTTTAATTGCACTTTAATACGCGTTTTTTATATTTTTTTACGCAATTTTTTCTTACCAACACCGGTGCTCGCCATTGTGGTTGCTATTTTTGTGTTCCACCTTCTTCGCTCTTTCGACTTTTTTGCTCGTTGTTAAATTTTTTCTACTCGTTATTTTTGCTCGTACAATTTTTAGCGCAAAGTGGCATCTCTCATTAACTGTTAGTAGATTTTTTGACTCAGTCACACTTATGTGTTATGAATTGGAATAGTTCCGGGTGTGTTGAATTCCTGGAGGCCTAGTTGTTTCTGTTGCACTTTCATGGCGCCAACAACAATTGACAAATGACAGCGCAGTGATGCCAGGCTTTCAGTTAAAATGTCCAGTGCTGTCACTGCATTTGAAATTTGAATTTAGTAAAAGAAATCTGTGGCAGCTATCGAAATCCTAAAGACTGATTTACATGGATCGATTTTTTAGTGGATTTTCTGATCGATTTTTCAACCTTCAAAGACAAGGTTTGAATAGATCGAATTTTTATTTACACAGTGGAATGACAAAAAATCGGCCCATGTAAACCAGCCTTTTGCGCCATTGCCACGGAGGAGCTCCCGACGGAGGAAAATGTAATGAGAGTTCAAACGATTTCATCTGTATTTGATGGTGAATTTCAATAAAGTTGATGAAGGGAGAGTCCGTATATATAAGTTATACGATATCACCTGACGAATCGATGTGATATCGGATATGATAAAAGCAATGGGATTTTATGTTGCATAAATCACTGTGACTTCTTAAGAAAATTTTGTCATATCTTGTAGGTAGTTTGCATTTGCTTGGAAGGAGTTTTAAAAAGAGTTCAATGGAAAAAATATGAGGGCAATTCACAAGGGGTGACGTATTCTTCTATCGTTGTATGTTTCCATGGTTTCCAATATACATTTTTTGAAAAATAGACAAATAGCACGAAATACTAGAGGTTGTGAATTGCGTAATGGTAAGAGGAGCGTTACTTGGATATTGCCATCCCTGAAATACAAGGAAAGTTGTTTATGTTGAAAAATAAAGCTCCAGCGCTGCTAGGCCAACCCCCTTGGATTTCGTTTCAAACAAAAAATGCATAGGTATCCAGGGGCTACCTTTCGAAAAGTTGATTTTACAAACAAGAACTTCGCAACATTCCTGTAGCAACCACATTCCCACTGTGTACATACAAAATTCCAACAAAGTTTTCACTTTTTTTTAAGGAATTTTAGAAACGTTTGCATTTTGAGTTAATTAAAAAAACAGCTAAATTGAAGTTTTAATAGGAAAATAAATAATTTTAAATCGAAAATTTAAATAATTTATATATGATAAAATAATTAAAATAATAAATATTAAAAACGTGTATATATTTATTTAATACCTATTTAAAAAGCACTAAAATGGCCCAACATATGGTTGTAACATTGGAGAAACCTTTGCCGCATTTGGCTTTATCCGATTGGAATCAACGAGTGAATCAGCTGCGAAATGTTGCCGACGCAAGACGAAATGATGCCTTTAACATACGGCATAGCGCACGAACTTTACGCAACGAGACGCGCATCGAGGGCGATTGGACCAATTATGAGACGAATGAAGCTTTAGCAGATCGGTACGT
Organism: Campiglossa producta; assembly: GCA_964058755.1. NCBI lineage: Eukaryota > Metazoa > Arthropoda > Insecta > Diptera > Tephritidae > Campiglossa > Campiglossa producta. Next base: position 38,727 of record CAXKVI010000214.1, read on the forward strand.
ATTGTAAAGGAGTCGGTTTTTATACCCAGCTGTACTCGCATTATAACCACGCCCCTTTTTTCGATATCGAAATTTCGAAAAACGTATAAAACATTGACAGAAGCAGCTTTAATAATGAAATTTTGAATCTGAATCGATTTTTGGAAAATGGGCGTGGCACTGCGCACTTATGAGTGAAGAAATTTTCAAACTGGGACTGTTAAAAACTTCAGAATCGGTTACTCTAGTATAACGAGAATTTGTAGGAAGCATATAACTATTGTTGACTAAACTCATTGAAAGTTAGCTAAATGGGCGTGGCACGACCCACTTTTAAATTAAAAAAAATGTTTCATATTCGATTGGTAATCACTTAAGAACTGTTTACGATAAAGTGATAAAACTTGGTGCGAAGTAAACTATTGTGCTATTGAGTACACTCACTGAAAATACGCGGAATCGGCCCTCGACCACGCCCACTTTTTTATAAAAGTTTAGTATAAGGCATTGTACTGTTAGAAGTATTTTTTTTTTTTTTTGAAATTAGACGAAATTAGAAACCGACCACGCCCACTTTTACACAGCTGGGTATTTATTGCACTGTCCCACCCGATCTTAGACTTCCTTGCTTTGTTTTTTTTTTACTAATTTGAATAATTTTTATTCCTTACAAATCTGTTCCAGCATTTCAGAGTTAGCGCGTTGGCGTGAGACCATTGCTCGCACCCTAGATCGCATCAAAAAGGAGGTGAAATTGTTGCAAGAGGAGAAGGCATCTACAGAACGTGAGCTTGAAGCTTTGCAGACGCCTATTAGCGTTGTGGCTGAATGTTTGACAATGCGCGATTGCCGTTTAGGCTCTGAGCTAACCTATGATGATGCTGATACCGAGATCAAAAATGAATTGGCTATAATTGAGAATAATCAACGTTTACTCGCCGATCAATGTCAACGTGCATGGGAGAAGCTGAGTCGTTTGGAAGAGGTGCAATTTAAGCTTAACTTGGAGGTGGAAAATAAAGCTGAGGCCGAGGTGTTAGATGTGGCGCAGCTGGATTTAAATAAGTTTGCAGCAAATATTACTTATAAACCGGATGCATTGCGGAATCCCAAGAAGTGAGTGGAGAAGTTTTTAAGGTTTAGGGCTCGAAATATTTTAATAAAAAAAAAAATGGTGCGTGTGATAAACGGCTGAGTGGAGAATCAGCCTCTTTTTTTTTTTTCAAAAACCCCCTATCTCAGAATTTGTTGGAAGAATACTCATATTAGAACCCTCCTTGATATGATCCTGAAAAGGTAACGAGAGCAGTCCCGAAAATGTTTCAAAATTATCACGGAAAAGTTCCGAAATGATCCAAGAAAATGAACCCAGAAATTTCTCGAAAAAATCCTGAAAAGTCCCAAACCAATACCGAAATGATACCGATAAATTCCTATAGTAGTCCCGTAAGCAATACCCAATAAGTCCTGAAAAAGTCTTGAAAGGGTCTCGAAAACAACCGGGCACGATTCCAAAAAAAACAGGAAATACCAAAAATATATCAAAAAGGAAAATGATCGAAAATGTCCCGAAATGGATCGTTACGGAACTTTTCGGGATTTTTCTAAAATTTATTTCTGCATTTTTTCTGTATTATTTCTGGACTTTTTCGTTATTGTTTTATTGTAATTTCGGCGCTTTCTTCGGGCCCACTCTGGAATCATTTTCTGAATTTTTCGAGATTTTAGGATTATTTCGGGATTTTTTGGTTTGTTCTAGGGATTATTTCGGGCCGTTTTGGAGTAAGATCAAGATTGTTTCGAGCTTGTTTCTGAACTATTTCAGGATTGTTAGCAGGACCGTTTTGGGATTCTTATAGCGATATGTTTGGAATACTTTTGTGGCTGTGTTGGGACAGTTTTAATATTGATTTCAAGACTTTTAGGGTATTATTTCGGGATTATTTGTAGGGCTTTTTGAAAAAAAAAAAAAAAATACAATTGAGAAAAGATAGTTTTCAAAACTTGTATCCTTATTTATTTCCTCTAAGTTGTTGCACCTATCCAGCATGGTTGGAGCATACCAAGAATATGAAACAAATGGCAGAGAATGAGCTAGCCGACACCTATGCAATACGTGAAGCATTATTTGTTTGCCGGGAGAAGGCACGCAATATGTTGATAACACAACAAGAGCGCGCCGAGCATTCCATTCGCAAGCGCATCTTTGAGACGCAGCGAGCGCGCAATGAGCTGCAATGGCAACAAATGAAGGTACATAAATTACCATAACTAAATTAGATATTAAAATAATTATTAATTCATCTCCCCCCAGATGAAAGAGGAAATGGAGCGCGCTGTATGTGAAATCAAAACTCTCGAACAAGCTCTGAGAGACAAAACTGATGGTTTAAAATTAGCTGAAACACGTCTAGAGAATCGTGCACAACGTTCGGGCATGGAGTTGTGCTTGGATGAGGCTCACGAACAACTGTGTTTGGAGGTGCAAAAGTTACAAACTATACGACGTCGCTTGATGGACAAAATAGACGAGGCTAAGGCAAATTACAATTTGTTGGAAGAACATGCACAAAAAATTGATGTCGATTTGGAGAACAAACAACATTCTCTGATGACCGATATACGCGCTTTAGATTTGCGTCAACGTTTGAAGGGAGGTGAATTTGGTCAGCAGCAGGCAAAGTCGCCTAGTGCTCAAACTGATCGTAATATTGTGTTGACACAAATGCAGCAGGAGATACCGAAGGATTAGAAATACTTTTGTCTTGTATGCAATTTTTTTACTTCTTGTAATGCGTCTTGAACTATGTGCCTATTTATGTCTTAAATATATATTAACTAAAAATATTTAAACTTAAATATTTATAAAGCACAATGGAACTAAAGTCAGAACTTCATAAGTTCGTTGAATTCATAACTCGTTTTTTTTTTACCTATTTCACATTTTTCGACCTAAATCGAACTAAGGCATATCTGATATATTCCAAGCCAGCTACTTCTCTCAAGCTCCTTCTGATCCCCGGTTTTCGGTCCTTTTTTATTTTCTTTCCTTCTCTCCAAGTTTTCTCACCTCTTCAACTCTTTTTTGCTTCCTTGAACCACCTCTCGCTCCCTTTAACTCTGTTGTTGTTGCTGTTGTAGCAAGGTGCAGCCCTGTCTAAATGTCAGACAGGGTCACCCCGAGTGTATTGCTCTTTGCCGGGTCGACATAAGAAAACGGCCAGGGTTGTTTCGGCACGATGGGCACAGCACAAGTACTGGTACCGTTCTCGTAGAACCAGCAATACAAGAAACTAGTGAAACTCTGTCTCTCTCTTCAACTCTCTCTAGAACTATTCAACATTTCGCTCACTGAAACTGTCTTTTTCACTTATATCCTTTTCTCCAAGTTTTCTTACTCTCTCTATATCCCTCGCTCTCTTCAACACTTTGTGATCTCTTTAATCCTCTCTCGCTTTTTTTGCTCAATTAAACTCTCCCCTTTTCACTTATAGTCTCTCAACCTAGCCCTTTTTCTCGCTCTGTTTAAATTTGTATATCTCTCTCTCTCTTCAACCCTCTTTCTCGCCCGCTCTCTCCAACTCTTTACCTCACTCCCTGGCTTTTTCAACTTATTTCTTCAAGCGTATCTCTCTCGAAAACTACCTCATTGTGCTCGTTTAATTCTTTATGACATTTTCACTTTCACAAAAAAAGTTAAAATCGATTTTATTTAATAGCGGTTTGTGCTCCACAGTCCAGCGCAAGGTACTCTTCTCGCTAAACACTTCAAGAGGCTGTTCAAATAGCTGCACGCCTTGTCGTACAAACATATCCCATTTAATGAAGTTGCCGGGCGCAATCGTTTCCGTAGGGCCTGTACTTACAAAAGATTTTGTTTTACTACCACCATCGATATTCCATTCCACCCATAGTGCAATACCATTGCAAGAACCGTCACTAAAAAAAATATAAGTTAGATAAAATTATTATTTTTTTTTTTCAATTTAAGAAGTAGTACTCACCTCTCAATTGCAATCGTTCCATTATTGCTTTGCTCTTTGTCATAGTTGCGGAAGACTACATGCAGCAGTTCTTGTGGAGCAGCTAATGCTTTGCATGGATATTCCCAAAGTGGTTGTGCTTCAATTTTACTGTCGGGTAGGGTAGAACGCGCTTTCTGTAAGAAATTTTGGTTTTTGGGTAAACTGGAAACCATTTCGAAAACGTTTTGGCATTGTTTTGGAATCGATAAGCTACCATTTTGAAATCGTGGTAGGATATTTTGGGATGGCTTTGGGGACTTTTTCGTACCAATTAGAAATCGTTTCGGTATTGGATTGGAATCATTTCGGTACTATTATCGGGACCATTTTGAAATCGTTTCGTGATTGTTGTCGGAATTATTTGACTTTTTTGGAATCGTCTTTGGAATCATTTTGATATTGTTTTAGGAATAGTATCTGGTATTTCCAGAATTGTTTACAGGAATTTTCAGAATCATTCGATATTGTTTTCGGACTATTTCGTCAATATTTCGCATTTAAATTTCGGCACTTTTCAGGCACCAATCGTGACAGGATCGCTTTCGGAATTTTTTCTTTCAAATCGTTTCGAGATTTTTTGCGAAATAAAAAAAACGTGACTTTTTAGGAATCGTTTTTAGGACTTTTTCGGAACAATTCATTATTAATTTCGGAACCATTTCGACACTTCTGAAACAATTTCCAAATAGTTACTGGATTATATCTAGAATAATTTCGGGACTTTTCCGATCCTTTTTCGGATTATTTGGTGCTAGGAAAGAAACGAATATAACGATATAACTCCGAAATTACCTTCTTAAGGGACAGAGGAAAATTAAAACATGCAGACCTAAATCTTTTTTACTTTCCTATGTAGTTTTTAACTTACCTTAATCATTTCATCGAACAGCCTCAAATCGAAGCCTTCACAATTTTTCACAGGCATGCGTATTTTATGCAAATCACAAAACTCCACAGGCACTGCGTACACTTTGGCAGAATGTGGCGCTATTTGCACGCCCTCCGACAATTTCTCTCGAATACTATGTAACAGATAACCAAATTGAAAACTATCCCAAGGCAAGATGGCATTTAAGAAATATGGTTCTGCAAAAACGTGAGTGAGCTGCTTTAACTGCGAATCCTCTAGCGTCTTCAAGTCTTTAAAGAATTCCACATGTCGCACTTCATTGCTTTGCGCTACTTGCTGCATGAAACGTTGTGAAAATACTTGCGTTTCGCATAAGAGCACCGAAGCCACGCCCATTTTTGCTATAGCTAAACCTAAAATACAACAATCACCGAGGCAGAGCACATGTGCTTCGGAGGTGAGGTTTTGTTCTAAATAGCCGAGATAGCGTTTGCTACGCACGGCCTGATTCAGCTGACCAATGCGCGCGCGTGAGTAGGCTAGATGTAGATTACAAGTGCATGCGTGACGTGGTAGAGCGGAAGTCTCAGCTGTCTTCTCTCCAGTGATGTGCGCATCAAACCACAACGAGTATTCATCATGATTACAATTGAGTACGAATTTTTCGGCCTTCGCGGAGATTTGCAATGGCTTCGGTATAAAATAAATCGCTTGCATCCAATGATCGCGCCATGGTACATCTGTTGAGGTTTAAAAAATTTAATTGAAATACAATTTTTTTAATAAAAACTTCTTAAATTCATTGTGGGTTTTTTCGGGACTGCTTCCGAAAAGATTTCGAAATGATCCAGAAAAAATGGTCTTATAACCGATACTGAACAATCCCGAAAAAGTACTGAAATTATTTCAAAAACAATATAGAAACGATTTTAAAATGGTCCCCATAAAAACCGTTCCAATAATCCTGAATTATCCCTAAAATTATTTCTAAAAAGTCTAGAAATTATTTCGCAAACAATCTCGAAACGATTTGAAAATACATTGTTCTGAAAGTCTCAGAAACTATGCCGGAATGATTTCGGAATGGCCCTGAGTACGATTTCAAGACGGTCCTGGAAAAGTTCCGAAACTTATTTCGCAAACAAACCCGAAAACAATAACGAATGATCCCGAAAGTCCTGAAAACAATTCCGAAAATTTCAGAAATTGTTCCTAAAAATATCCTGACCACGTTTTGAGAAGGGTTCTGAAGTATTTGGTACTACTTAAAGATGTTGAAAAAGCCCGAAATTACTCCGAAAACAATTCCTTAACTATTTCAAAATCATTCCAAAACCAATCCCGGAAAGGTTTCGAAATGGTCCCAATAAAATAAGGAAAAAGTGTCCTGAAAACAATACCGAATGATCCCGGAAAAGTCCTGTAAACAAAAAGTTCCAGAAATAATTCCGAAAACAGTCACGAAATTATTCCGACAATAACCCCGAAGTGATCCCAAATCAATTCCGAGTTTGTCCCGACATGGTCCCGATGCGGTTTCGAAATGATCCCGAAAAATGCCAATATTGTCCGGAAAACAATACCGAATGGTACCAAAAAGGTCCCAACACATTACATATTAGCCAAGGGGATTGGACGAAACCTTCACCGGGTGGCAAAAAATTTTATGCTATAAACTTGGACAACAACTTTGGGATGCGAAATAAAGTCAAATTAGCTTATTTTTATTGATCTTGTTACCTGTCACTGAGGTTTTGTAGTCCGGATGTGCCCAATAGGGCGCACAGCTGAGTATCGCATCATCCCTTTCATACATTTTGATATCCCACCAATAGAGTACGAGATCTGTCGAGCCCGCTTGCAAGGCCTCCAATTCCAACAAGCGCTGTCTTTGCGTTTCACGCTTGGCTTTTCGCTGGAAATCAAATAGAAATATCTCTTTAGATTCAGTCAGCGGCCGAAAGTGCTGCAACGGCAGCTGTGAGAGCTGTACATCATGTAGCGCTGCATCACCTTTGCATTGCTGTACTTCCTTCGGTGGCTTGAGCAGTATATTGCCATCCAAGTCCGCTACAATTTTCAACGTGTTCCACTGTGCCGCTAGAGGCGACTCTACAACCTGCGCATAGCATTTAGCCTGCGCCGGTATACAAACGACATCATCTGTCAGCAGCTCGTCGTGCGCGTGATTGTAAATTCCAAGCGCACCCTCACCTATAAGCTCTGTATCCAATAACTCCGCCACCAGCAGATTCGCTCGCTGTGGCATATCTACGCCAACCCGCAGCTCCGTTGAACGTTTCTTGACCAAATGCACCTTATCGCCAACACCATTCTTGGCAAATATCCGCTCCGCACAATTTGCCATGGGCATGAATGCTTCACATGCGGTTACTGTATCCGCGCCCGCTCGTAGCGCCATCATTGACAAAATACCTGTGCCAGTGCCAATGTCCAAAACGTGTGCTTGCCTCCCCTCAGCATGCATGTGCTCGATTGCTTTGCGCAGTGCCGTATAGTATTTTTGATTACGCTCACGATCGTGCAGCATATCACCAAAGCCGGTGCAGGTTAGCTCCATTTGGTAATCGTAGTCATCACTTTGTACAGCCCAATCTTTCTGTCCCGTCAATGGATCGACGACTTGTGTGAAAATGGCCATTGATTTATATGTGTTGTGGAATGTTTTGTATATTTTTTGCAAGACTTTAATTCGCATTGAATTTTATGAATGAAAATAAACGCGAGCAATTTATTTACGAACAGCTGATTTACAAAAACAAAAACCGGCTATCACGTTTCGCGTGTTCCTCAAGTGATGCCAAGTTTTTTCGATTGAAGGGGAAAATATTTACAGTAAGGCACCGCTAGAAGAAACGAAGCTGGAAGTTGTGAATTTCTCAATACAAATTCAACACATTTTCAGCTGAAATAGGGCGCTCTTGAATTAAAGTTTAAAATATGACGTTTTGAAAAAATTCTGAAGTAGGGGGTTATTGAAAACAATTCTGATATTAGGCGTTTAAAAAAACAATATTTTTAAATATAGCGTTCTTCCACTCAGCACTCGTATTGCTGAGATTGGGCGTTGTTTTTGAAAATATCTGACCATGTTTTTGAACCAAATTCTCAGGCATTTTCGAAAAATGAAATAAGTCATTTTTGAAAAATATTTTCAAATTGGATGATCTATCACTCAGCCGTCAAATCATCTGATGATCTCTAAAATGGCATGGCGTGTTATACTTTCATTCTCAGGTGATCCTAAACGCAATTTTTTAGCCAGATAATCTACACCTTTTCCATATTGAATTCAGAAAACGACAATTGAATTGCAGAATTCGTCATTTGGATTTCAGAATAAAAAAAAACTGGAGTTTAGAATATTCAATTGGAATTCGGAATTTTGGATTTCAGAAATAGACAATTGGAAATCCAATTCACACATTTTGAATTCCAATTGAATATTCTGAAATCCAATTTTCGTTTTCTGAAATCAAATTGCTTTCTCTGAAATCCAAATGACAAATTCTGAAATCGAACTGCCTATTCTGATATTCAATTGCCGTTTTCTGTAATACAATTGGAGTTTTCTGATTTCAATCTGGAAAAGGTGTAGCTGAGACTATCCGAAGATTCAATGGTATTCGTTTGGTGCTGTAATTTTGTGACTCGCATTTAACTTTAACAACAAGTTTATGTTTACGTTTTTAATACAAAATAAATATACCTCCTTTGCGCTACCAATGCGCATTCAATCTTTCTATAACCTGCCTAATTATATCAACATGATTTGCATGCAATTCTATGCTACTATCAGTGTCCAGCCACTTTACATTGGCAGCATCATCGCCAGCTGATAACGCCAACTTGCCTACCTGTGTGCCATCTGGATCATGAAAATTATAAGCTACCGTCTCAATCCAAGCATTGTCTGTATTACGAAAATCATCTACATATCCCTTATAGATTTCCACACCCTGAGCGAAAAATTCTTCAATCATTTTTTGATTGTCTGTAAGTGAAAGGAGATGATTGAATTTATATTTGAGATAATATGTTTTCGTTCTCATACCAAAACTATCCAGCGCTTCCTCCATGAATTCACGTTTGAGTGTGGCGCTCACTTTTTCGCCGGGATCCACCATGCCGCCGGGTATGGCCCACATTTTGTTATCGTGCCGTTGTATAGCAACCATTTGTAGGATATTTCTGCAAAGGAAGATTGGTATTAAATGCTTTATCAATTGGCGTTTTGTGATTGACTTAATTAGACTATCTAGACTTATCATCAAAGAGAGTAGGCTAATCTATCCCGTTTGGTGATGTGACTTCATTTTATATCAAAATGCTGCTACAAATTTTAAGTCAATTCGAATTGATTTGATTTCTACCTACTTGTTTGTGCTACTATTCCGCACCACCTTGCCCTCAGCATCACGTTTCCAACGCGTCACCACTGGATCGGCCGCATGATTTGGCCCCCAGCGCCCCAATAGTCCACGTCCGCGCAATCCCGTACGTCCAATTGGGTTCCTTGGAAAACCATTTTCAATTTTATAAATTACGTTAAAAGATTTACGATTCACTGCGCCATCTAGCTGATTCCATTTGGGCTGAAAGTCCCCACATCCGACCTCTGCATCAGCCCATGGTTGTCCATTGATGTGTGGCGCAGTGTAGCTTGGTGGCGCGTAGCTGCTGAATTCCGTCGTCCAATAAACAAATTCATCGGGCACTGTAAAACGTTTTATCGCGCTCTTCGGATAGATATTGTTGCGACAAGTAATGTGTTTGAAGGTTCCTGGTTTCAGAATTGTTGCAGACATTGCAAAAAATAACCAAATCAAAAATATGTGCAAAATTTTTGTTTGCTTACAAACGCCAGAAAAAAAAAACAAAATTTAACCAAAGCCAACAGTGCTGCCAAGTTTGTATGTGAAAACAGTGATGTCGATTCAAACTTATAATCAGTGTATATTAGAGTGGCCGCTATTGCCTTTAGTTATAAAGCATTAGAATTTAGGCATCGAATCCCGAAGCGTTTTAACAAACCCATAATTCCTGCATATAAAAATGACAATCCTGGTGTCTCGGGATTTGGTATTAGTTTCCTTTAGGGGACAACTCCTAATAAATTAGCTAAAAATATGGGAGATACCTCAAAAGACGCGTTTTGGCCTCAGGATCACGAATCCGGGAGCGCTTTTTTAATTTTTTGTTTTAGTGAAAAGTTATGGTCAAAAAACCGAAAAATGACCCGGGTCCGATACCAAAATTGGGGCGGAATCCATGGTATTTATGTGCGAAACACCTTTTTGAGTTGGCGGCCTTACCGTCTAAAATGGTCGGCAGAGGTATTAAGGAACACGTTTCGGCCTCGGTACGCTTTATCCCAAAGCGAATACTCTATAGTCCCGTTTATATTGCTCGATTTTTGTTCAATTTCATGTTGATTCTGAAAATTGACTCGTGTCAACGGGTCTTGCAAAATTGTATGCAACAAAGTTGGTAGCCATCCGACTTTTGTTCAACTTATCATTCAACTTCTGTACTACCCTGGGTATGTTTACGGCAAGGTATAAACCGATTGAGTTTGACGTTAATTTGAGTGATGCTTTCTGAGACGGCGACTAACCTTTTTTTCGGATATCGTAAATTTTTTTCGATGACTTCATTCGCCTATAGTTCAATTCTTTCGGAATTTCGATATTGAGGTCAAAAACTGTCTTGCTTAACCATCTTCCACGTAAATTATTCAGGGTAGCCTCTTTTAAAATTAAATGTGTTCACAAAAAAATTCAAAACCGTTTGGAACCGGTTCTGGCTTTTGCAACGGTTTCGGTTTTGTTCTTTTTCAGAAAAAAAATAACGGTTACGGATTCGGTTTCGGTTTTGAAAATTGAATCGTTTTTAATCGGTTACGGTTTCGGTTTCGGTTTCAGTCCTTGGTTTACGGATTTAGTGATGTAAATATTTTTGCCTGCCTGTAAACTCGTGGCACCCAGAAAAAAACAATTTAATGAAAATAGTTTTTTTCTATTTTTATTTAATTTTTTTCAATGACATAAACAATCGTCAAATAGTTTAAAAAAAAATTGATTAATGTGAAAGGGTAGTCAATTTAATTTGGAATCAACTATACAAGCAACGAAAATTGATTCCAAAATTGAACAATGTAAACATGCCTTATATTTTATTTCTGCTGGTGAGTGCAGTGTAAGGCGAATTCATGCAGGTGTGTTCGAGCGAATTCAGATCTACACGCACGCACACACTTCTTGTAACTAAAAATGTTAGACAAAGAAACAACATAAGCAATTTGACAGCTACAATTTTATTTTCAAGGAAGAAGAATAAACCATATGGTGGGAGGATGCCACCTGTAATGAATTCGCCTTGGTGCAGTAAGTGTAAAAAAGTTAAAATGTAACAGCACTGTCTGGAAACCTATAAACACCGGAACTGTAGCAGCTGTCGACCATATTTGTTTGGCAGTGCTGCCCACTCATAAAACGGAAATGAGATATTTTCCGTTATTTCTCGAAATTCGAATTTATGCGGGCAACAAAGCGTGTAAAAAAATGTTTGTTTGAAAAAAAAACTTCTAAAGAAAGTAAATAAGTAAACTATGATAAGTACACAAGCACTTAAATTAAAATACAAAACAAAGCAATTAACACAACCATTAAATTAATGTACATATGTGTGTACTTCCGGTTAAATTACGGAACAATTCACAATAGTTCCAATTTGATGTGTGCAAAAATATAAGTACATTTATTGCGTATATTTGCGCACTCAAGTGCCATTGTATTCCAAAGACATTCAACTCAAGTCCAGCCGAAGTAGTTCATGTGTCACTTGGTGTCCACTTTTCTGCTTTTATTAGAGCACTTTCATACACACCCACCCACAAATCACAAATACACACATTTGCATATAGGTACAACACATGGGGGCATGTTTTCATACTAATTGAACATAAATTCAATTTCTGTTGGAAGTCGGAACGTGCAGCAACAACTTTGCAAAATTTCTTATTCATTTTCCAAAGCGAAGCTGAAAGTGAAGGTGGAATAATTTGTTTAGTTCCAGAAATCTATTTTCAAGCTACGAAAATGTTTACTATTTTCATAATACGAGTATTGTTGTGCAGTTTGTTTTTATTTGCGTTTGAAGCGGCGGCGCGCAATGTGACACGACGAAATATTGTGCTGGTGATTTTCGATGACTTGCGACCAGTGTTGGGTGGCTATGGCGATCCTTTGGCGCAGACACCATATTTGGATGCATTTATGCAGGAGAGTCACTATTTTACACATGCTTATAGTCAGGTAAATACAAGAATTTAGCTTGAATAGTTTTGTTTAATGTGTAAAAACGCGTAACTAACAATCAAAAAACCAAAGTGAAAAATAGTGTGAAATGAAAAGGAAAAAACTAACCTTCGGGTAAACCGAACATTAAATAGCCAGCGATTTCTAACAGTTTCATCAGGAATATTTCCTATACCACTGTGAAACCTGCCAAATTGTCAAAAATACCTCCCTTAAAAATGCACAGTGCCACGCCCACTTTTAAAGTTTAACAGAAACTCACAATAAAATGACCAGAAGGATTCACCTACCAATTAATACTACTTTAGCTATTTACCTTAGCTCATTATGTTAATTTATGTGATTTTCGAAATTTTCCATATCGTAACACGTTAGACAGGGTCACTTCGAGGTGTATTGCTATTGGCCGGTTCGATGAAAAAAGAACCCGGGTCATTTCGATGCGAAGGGTACAGTTCAAGTACAGCTACCGTTCTCGCAGAACCGGCAACGACGTAGCAACGAACTTTCCATATCGACAGTGGCAGTGGTCGGGTTTTCCTCCAACTTCATTAGGCGGTGTCACGCCCACTTTAAAAAATGTATCAAAAAATCACAATAGAATGACTAGGGGTTCATCCTACCAAATTAAACATTTTAGCCATTCCCGTTACCGAATTATGTCAATTTAGGTGATTTTCGAAATTTTCGCTTTCAAAAGTAGGCGTGGTTGGAGGCGATTTTATCCAATTTCATCAAGTATTTTGCTAACGATACTAGTATGCTTTGTGCCAAATTTCATCGTTCTACCGTAATCAGTTTAAAAATTACGACCAGTCGAGCTTTCAAAAATGCCCCCCTTAAAAGTGGGCGGTGCCACACCCATTTTTTAAATTGAACAAATAATCATAATAGTATGACCAAAACTTATATAATTTTAGCCATTTCGAGCTACCGAGATATGCCAATTTATGAGATTTTCGATGTTTTCGATATCGAAAAACGGGTGCGTGGTTTTCATATCAAATTAGTCCATTTTCAATAGCAACCTAGCTTGGCCAGAAAGTAATCTGTATACCAAATTTTAATGCGAATACCTCAATTTGAACTTAAGTTATCGCGTACAAGGACAGACAGACGGAGGGACATGCCTTAATCAACTCCTTCTTTGAACCTAAGAACTTTCATATATGGAACTCTATATCTATCTCGGTTATTTTGTGCCGTTAAGTTGTACCGTTATGTGGATAATATTATAATACACTTGTATTAATACGCTGGGTATAAAAATAGAGATAGGTGGCAACCCTGACAATCGGTCCATGTCTCCGCACCAATGTAGAAAGTCCTTGAATGAAGAATACTATCTATATGCTAAATTTGATCCCAAACGCTTCAGCTATTCCCGAGATATATATTGGTTGATATGCGAAGGAATAAATAAAATAAAATTGGGGGGCAACACTGCCTGGAAATATCTTCATTGGCATAGGGCGGAAAATAACTTTAATTTGATATATTGCCATTATTGCTTAAAATGAAAAAGGTGGCAACCCTGTAAATCGCCCCATACTATCTATATACCAAATTTTATGCAAATCGCTTCAAACATGCCCGAGATAGGCACAGTTAATTTTTTAATACTCATTGTTTCTTTTCATTTTCGTTGCTTATTTTTAACTCAAAATATTCTTCACATCTAAAATCATTCTCTCCAATATTTTCCAGCAATCTCTATGTGCGCCCAGTCGCAACTCCATGCTGACAGGACGTCGTCCGGATACGTTGCATCTCTATGACTTTTACAACTACTGGCGCGATTTCACTGGCAACTTCACTACGCTACCACAATATTTTAAATCACACAACTACTACACTTATGGCATTGGAAAAGTATTTCACCCCGGTGTGTCATCAAATAATACCGATGACTATCCTTACAGTTGGTCCACGCCCACTTTTCGACCACAGAGTGAGAAATATATGAGCTCACCAGTCTGTCCCGACGCCAGTGGAGTGCTACGCAAAAATCTCATCTGTCCTGTTAATCTACAAACACAACCGTTGAGAACATTGCCCGACATCGAGTCCACCATAGAAGCTATACGCTTCGTGAGCACCTACAAACGACGTAGACCATATTTTCTAGCCGTCGGTTTTCATAAGCCACACATCAACTTTCGCTTCCCACAACAATTTATTGAACAATTTCGTTTGAAAGATTTCTATAATTATACCAGTGACTCGCGCAAGCCTGAAGATATGCCGAATGTCGCATGGAATCCATATATAGATATACGCTCACGTGACGACTTCAAACACCAAAATATATCATTTCCCTATGGACCGATTTCATCGCAGCAACGCGCACGTATACGTCAAGCCTACTATGCCTCGGTGGCTTATGTGGATGATCTCTTTGGCAAATTTATGGCACATGTAAATGGAAGCAATACTATTGTGGTGCTCACAAGCGATCACGGCTGGTCATTGGGCGAACATGCCGAATGGGCGAAATATAGCAATTTTGAAGTAGCGTTGCGTGTACCACTCATCATACGGAGCCCAGAATTTCCGCTACTCGCTCCACAACGTATGCATGCGATTGCCGAGTTAGTGGATATATTTCCAACTTTGGTAGATTTGGCGCATTTACCCGCATTGCCGCGTTGTAATACTTCCGTATCCGCTCACACTGTGGCGCAATTGACTTGTGGTGAGGGTAAAAGTTTATATCCTCTGTTGCAGGGTTATGGTTTGGGTGATGAATATGTTGCGCTCAGTCAGTATCCACGTCCTGGTCTAGAGCCAACAAAGCATCCGAATAGTGATAAACCAAAGCTATTGAATATCAAAGTGATGGGATATTCGATGAGAACGACAACATTTCGTTATACGCTTTGGGTGCGTTTTTATGCTCAAAATTTTAGTAGAGGTATGAGAGCATGTTTTTACTACTGTTGGTTGTAGATTTAATAATTTTATTCTTTTGACTTTTAGATTGGAATGATATATTCGGCGAAGAGTTATACGATCATCGTTTAGATGTCGCCGAGGATATTAATTTGGCGAAAATTCCAGAATACGACCAAATGAGAACGCGTTTGAAACATCAATTGATTGCTGCGTTTTCGAAATAGTTAGAACGTGAAAGTACCTTCAAAATGTAGAGATGGAAAATAAAGTTGTATTAATGCTAAGAGAAGAAAGCCTTTCCTTTATTATATTAATTTATGAAAAGGCACTAGCAGCAAAGACTATCGCTATTGTTTAATTTTTTTCTTTTAAAATTTTCTTTTTTTAATATTAATTTATTTTTTTAATTTTCTTTAAATTAATTTGATTTACTTTAATTTTATATGATTAAAAGAATTTAGTTTAATTTAATTTAATTCAACTTAATTTCATTTTATTTTACTTCATTTTATTATAATTGTATTTATTTAATGGCAACTCTGCACCTCTGACAAGATCATTTTGACAGTTTTTCGGCAGCAGACGCGTGGCAGTGGTAGCCGTCGTGATTGACAGTGCAGAAAGTCCAACAATGCACATTGTGAGCTCAAGATGATGATTACCACTCGCAGCTGGAGCTCCGCACTTAATTTTCAAGCAAAAACATTTTTGGTATGAGTTAAAGTACTATAAGTGGAGCAATCCAACGGACGATCGTAATAAATTAAAATATAACGAAAAGGACTGACTATAATAACAATGCCAAACGAGAGAACAATGAAATACGGCGAGCACAATAAAATGAGGTACATACGAAAAAAAAAATCGATGATAAATGAAAGATATAAAAAAGTAGTAAGGAAGTTTGCATGTGGTTGCAGCTGAGAAGTTTATAAACAGCTGGGAGTTTTCTCGATATAAAGAACTAAGTGTTCCTGTGGCAACCTTGAAGGTGGAAATGGGAACTCATTTCACTGTCATATGTAAATCGAAACAGCTGATCGAATTCGGCGGTAATTTTTGCAAAATTTCAGAAATTGCCATAATCTGAATGTTTGATAAATCATATGCAATAGTTAGATAGATAATTTGTGTTTAATGAAAAATTACTTTTTTCAGAGCCGAAATGCAAAATGGGGCAAGTTTAAAGGAAATGAAAGTGAAATGCAAATATCTACTACGGAATGACCATACGTATTCGTGGAGGCACCTGTGGTCACAATGTGGGGCCCTTTGAGGAAAGTGCTGATGCAAAGAAAATGAAATGCAAATATCTACGGAATCTCTATTTATAAGTATTCGTGAAGGCGTCTGTGGTCAGAATGTGGGTCACTTTGAAGAAAGTGGTGATGCAAAGAAAATGAAATGCAAATATCTATGAAAATGCCATACGCATTCCTGGGGGCACGGTTGGTGAAACTTAGATCGTTAATAACTAGTTCAATGGATTGAACGAACTAGACGCGACTAGCCCTTTAAATGGAACTAATGTAATGCTAGTCGCGGGCTTCTCTGGCCCACAAAGGCAGCGAAAAAACTGTTTCTGGCGACAACAACGCAGCTAGCACAGTTGGGTATAAAAAAAAGTTCAACTAAAGATGGTCACATACTGCATATGAAAGCTCTAACCGAGCTCGTATACGCCTCGCAGCAGATTCAGGTGAATTAATGGTAGGTACATATACATACCAGCCCAGGTTGCAGCATCAACCACAGCGCGTGCTAAACTGGCTTGAGCTTGAACCTATATAAACCAAAACCTGATATGGCCATTCAATTGGATATTTGGGATATTCAGATGCACACCTACATGTACAAATATAACGAAGTATTTTACCTGATGGAATCAGCGAATATAAACACATACATATATTGATAAGGGATACGAATGTGACATGCGGTAGCCGGTAGGCGAGTGGCAAGCGTTCAATTGTTGAATGAAGTAGATAGATGAGGATATGGTTAAGTGCGATTTGATGCGACAGATAAAAAGACGGCATATTTACGCGCTGCAATATATACAAATAAAAAAAAAAAATTTGGAGTGGGAGTTTGTGTTGAGCTGCGCTTTCAGCAGCCGGTGCTTGAGTTGCGACGCTTTTAGTTAAAAATTTGATGCTGAATTGTGTAGCAGATAAACATGTCAGAGGTGGAATATATACATGTAGGTATGTATGTATGTCTAAGTGTGAGCTTCATTCTTATTAAATGCTGCTCTGGTTTCGTTCGATCTTTTGTGCTCAACCAACCATTGTCAGTGTCTAGTTGAAACTAAAAAAAATCATATAGAGATGCGCAGCGTAGTGCTTGAAGCAAAACAATAAAAAAGCACTTAACCTAAAAAGCGTTGATTTATTGGAAAATGGTGCAGGTAAAAAAAGTTCTTAACCAAAAAAAAAAAAAACAAAAAAAAAATAATTCATAATTAAAAAAAAATTAAAATGCGCATATATTTAAAAAGGTCCGTATGTATGTAAGTTTTGTACGTATATGCATGTACGTATGTATTTGAGGCATCGCACAGCACGTTGGATGCTGCATTGAGTCGGGCATGCGTGACAACTACTAACTCGCAACTAGTAATCGTGGCAAGCTCAAGTAGTGGACTTATTACTAGCAGATAGTCGCGACTTTGAGAAAATTACAAAAATTAAACAAAAATATGATTATCTGAATATTTCGGCTTCAGCGCCACCTAGCGGGTTTCTTTATCGATTGAATATCGAGCATTCGTGGCAAAAACGAACACAGTCGGAACGTAAATTCGGATGGCGACCTCAGCGCCATCTAACGGGGGAAAATAAAGCCTGTGTCGAGAGGCCTTATCCAAACAATAAACTATAGAGCAACTGTGGTAAAAATCCGCTCAGTTGTTTTTAAACCCTTTCACCCCACAAAAACCTCAACTAAAGTTTTAAGGTTGCCACCTAATCCTATTTTGTTTTTACTCTTATGTAAAATTGTTATTATTTCTATAATAATATGACCCATTTCCATGAAATTTTGTATGTATGTATATTATCTGCTACAATCCAAGCTCTTGTTCTGAATAGTTACCACTTTAACTTTTGGAAGGTAGCCACTTAAAAAAAGTATATGTAGCAACTGCCAATATGTATATCAACTGAAACGTATACTTTATTTTGTTTCAATAAAAATATTTGTGGCATGGTTACCAACTAAGGTTGCCACCTAATTATATTTTATATATTTTGTTGCTTATGCTCTACTACCTCGAAAGCCACCCATGCCATTTGGATAATCTATAAATTATATGCAATATAATAAATTTCATCCTATACTACTTAAGTGTTACCACTTGCCACTATGCTTTGAGAGGGTTGCCACTTAATTGAATTAAAAAAAAATAAAAATTAAATTAAATTAGGTATGCCAATATGAATATTTAACAGGAGGTGTTTCAAGCCGTAATTAAAAAAAAAATAAACAGCACTACCACCGATGGTTGCCACCTAACGATGGTTGCCCTTACAAAGTGTTGCCACTCAATATGTTCTTGCAAGGTTGCCACCTATTAGAATGTATCTTAGGACGTATTTCAACAAAAATATTTCTAGGTAAGGTTGCCACCTATAAAAATAAAGATCAACTGAGCAGCAAGGCATCTAGTGAACATTATAAAATTGACAATAACTTATCATATTATTATTCATTAACTTCTATGAAAGTACATAGTTTATTCATTGATCGTCTCGCCGCATTTTCGCTTTAGCATGCTAAGCACGCAGTAACGAAAAAAATATTAAAAAAAAATATTTAAAATTTATAAGCAAAATATAAATTAAATGGCAAAAAATAAAAAAATCACTTAAACAATTGAAGGCGTATTCTATTATCAATAACGCTGCAATTGTTAATTTTTGTTTGACTGCCTTTTTCACTTTGTGCCTTGTCTGTGTAAAAAAATATTTATTATTAGTACTTGGTAGGTAGGTAGTAAGCTTTACGGGCTATTTATTCTCTATTCGATGAATGGTTAATGATTGCGCGCCATTTCGCATTTTAATTAATGAAGATAAAAATATTCATTTTCACTTCAAAACATAATTCAATACTAGGTAGGCACATGCGATATATGAATTTACATAGCTAATAGGCAATTGCATGCCTCATACGGATGTGGTCAATACCAACGAATTGCGTAGTTTTAAATGTGGACGGGCGTTTGTGACTTCCTGTGCTGCCTCCGAAAATGGGAGACAATTTTTTTTTGACTGATTTTATGCATATTTACATACACAGGTATATTATTTATTATTATAATATTTTTTTTACGAACTTTGAAAATTTTCTGAACTTTTGACCAGTCGAATAGTTTTTATCAAATTATTATTTTGAGTTATTGGCGAAACAAGTTGAAAAATGCTACAAACAATACCAACTACGATGATTGCAATTTCGATCTTGTTGAAGGATCTTGTCAAACCGCTTTGTATTGTTGCTTAGAAATTTTTCATCACCTTTACCGGCCATTCTAAACCGCAGTGTGTAACCATTACACCAAACACTGCTTAGTGTGCCTAAAGATTTCTAGAGCTTTTCTATCTTTGAACTCTTAAGAGCTGTAGGAACTTTCTACTTTCATTCATTCATTAATTAATTGCTTTACATATTCATTTATCTTTCCGTGAAATTTTTATAGGCGCTATTAAACGAAATTAACCTCAAATTTGACCCTCGCATTCGGTTGGGGGTGAGCTACTTAATCATCCAAAGAGGAATCATCAACAACGGTTTTGAAGACTATAGAGATGCGCAATCATTCACGATACTTTTTTAACGGCACAATTAGGGTCCTAGATACCGGCGATACCGAAATGTCGGGATTCAGATTGAGAAATTAATTAAATTTAGAATAGAAAGAAAGGGCTATGTTAAAAGGTAATGAGTGATAAAGTAAACTAAAATCAAATTAAGTAAATATGTAGTCTAATTAGGATCAGTTTGGAGTCATATTGGGGTCATTAGGGAAAATTTAGAATCATTTTGGGGTCATACTCTCGAAATTACTCCAAAGCCACTTCGAAATGACCTCAAAATGATTGAAAAATGCCCCCAAAATGATCCCACAATTACCCCAAATTGACCCCAAAATGATCCCATAATAGCCCCAATGTGACCCCAAAATTATCGCAAAATTACCTCAAAATTATTCCAATATGACCTCAAAATTATCCAAATTGACCCCATAATAACCCCAAAATGATCCCATAATAGCCCCAAGTAACCCCAAAATTATCCCAAAATTACCTCGAAATGATTCCAATATGACCCCATAATGATCACGAAATGATCCCAAACTACCCGATAATGATCCTGAAATTATCCCAAACTACCTCAAACTGACCCCAAAATATAGCATTCTTCAAATTTAACTCTGCAACCCTCTGCGAAGCATGCGGTAAATTCCAAACTGTCAATCGTCAATCACGCTTAGCGTGGAAAAATTTCATAAAATTAGTCCCCAAAATTTTAAAACATCCCGAAACTCTATCTCTAATAGGTACTATGCAGCCAAATACATACTGATTCTCATCACTAACGCCATTTGTTTTAAACGGTGTCACTGTCAGTGTCAACATTGTCATTGCAATTTTCGCCGAATCACCAAGTCAAAAGAGTTACGAATCGCATACGTTCTGTCACAAAAGCAAGCCAAGGCGTTAATGTCTGTCCGTTGTAATTTTCAAGATGACACTTTTCATCGTGTTTGAGAGATATATGTACACACAACCACCAGGGTACTAAGTAGTAATTATACTGAATGTAAGTAGAACGCCAGTGAAATGCGTCATTTAGCGGCACCGATCAGTACATAACGGGAATTTCACATAACGCCCACCAAAGTCAATTCGATTAATTAATTTAGCGTCACCTTTTGACATCCTGACTATGTTTCTTTATTTGTCAAAAGCAATATGTAATGGTGTTAAAGGCTTGTTTGTTGTTGTTGTTCGACTGTAATTATGACTCAAATATGTTCGAAAGACTAAGCGATATAGGAGGAGTGCTTGTAGGTATTATTTTTTGTTACTCGTTATGATCTTAAGAAGTTGAAAAAAAGTCCCACCCTAATGTATAAGTATTTGTATCACACATTAACGCCTCCTGCACTACATTCCATAATTCTTTGCCTTTTTTATGCTGTGAAGTTTGTGATTTTTATTTTTGGTTTTTGTTTTGGGTTTTCGGTTTAAGTAGCTATGAGTAATAAACTTTGACATTTATGGTACCAACGGAAATACCTTAGCGGTTGCTCACGCAACACCAAGCCTGAACATACCAGTCCACTCGCATAAATATGGTTTATAAAAAAGTTCTGAAAGCAAATTGAAGTCGGAAAGAATTATTCGTTTTTGTAAATCATTAACTCCATACTGAGGCCAGCAGCCATAAAGGGAAAATGTATATACAAAATAAAACAATAGGAATTAATTGAACTTTTGTTTTCGAAGAGAAAATTATTGATTCGCCGTGATAATAAGTACATAAATAATTGGCGAGTGATTAATAAAAAATTAATAAAATGATTTAAATAAAATAAAAAAAATAAAAAAAAATTTAATTAAAGAAAAAATTAAAAAAAAAAAATTAAAATCAAGTAAAAAAAAATAATAAAATAATAAAATTTAGTTATTGTTATTATTTGTCATTATATTTACGAACTTAGAAAATTTTATGGACTTTTGACCAGTCGAATAATTTTTATCAAATTATTTTTTTGAGTTATTGGCCAAAACAAGTTGAAAAATGTTACAAACAATACCAACTACGATGCTTGCAATTTCGATCTTGTTGAAGAATCTTGTCAAACCGCTTTGTATTGTTGCTTAGAAATTTTTGACCACCTTTACCATCGAAATCAAGGAGATTTAGGAATTTTCTAAACCACAGTGTGTAACCATTACACTAAAGACTAGGTGATGAAAACTTATCTAAGCAACAATACAAAGCGGTTTGACAAGATCCTTCAACAAAATCGAAATTGCAATCATCGAAGTTGGTATTGTTTGTAGTATTTTTCAACTTGTTTTCGCCAAAAACTCAAAAGAATAATTTGATAACAATTTTTCGACTGGTCAAAAGTCCATAAAATTTTCAATGTTCATAAAATAATAAAAAAATTAAAAAATATTTAAGAAAAAAATAGATACATAAATAAAATAAATAGAAATAAAAAATAACAAAAAAAAAACGAAATTTATATACTAAAAAAAGTTGACAAACTCACTTAAACAAGTGAAAGCAAAGTTAGGGTAAAAGAGAAGCTCCCGAGCTTTGAGGTATCTGGCTGAAGTTTTTGTCATGGTACGAAGTCTAAAAATGACTGATACTACTTAGGGGTACACATGTGTAAAGATCCGCCAAAGTTTGACAAACTCACTTAAACAAGTGAATGCGAAGTAAGAGTGAAAGAAAGGTCCCCGAGCTTTAAGTGTCTGGCTGAAGTTTATGTCATGGGACGAAATCTGAAAATGCCTGAGACCTCTGATTTCTAGGCCCCTGTTATAGGTACAGCTAAGAAATTTCCAGATTCGTTCTAGATTCGGGGAGGACTATCCAGTAGTAATGATTGCATCCATTATAAAATATGTAAGTGATGTCGGGTGGCCCTAATCGTTTTCCTTTTGTTTGGTTGTGGTTTATTCTGTTTCCTTTTTGTTAATTCTTTTTATTTTTGTTTTGGGTTGTCAGTACTTTATTGTTCTCTTTTTGTTATTTTTTTTCTTGTTTCTTCACTGTGACTTCGATGTTACTTTTTTGTTCTCTTCAGCTCTCTCTCTTTTTCCATCATTTGCTGCTCCTATTTTAATAATATCGTTGTTGTTGTTATATTTCGAATATTTATACTTTTACCTTTTCCTTGTGTCTTCTTCGTGTTTCCTGTTTTATTTTGCTGTTTCCTCTTCTTATATTTTTCATTTTCTTCTCTATTTCACTTTCTATTGTTTTCAAAGTCTCTAAGTTTTTATTTTATTTTTTGTTTTCTACCTATTTTTTCTCTTTTTTTTATATTTGTTTTGTGATTTCTACAAAGATCATTTTTTTATTTTGTATATCTTCTTTATTTCTTTTGTTTTTTTTCGTTTGTTTCATGTTTTTTAAGATCTTGTTTCATTCGCTTTTATTCCTTAGCTTTTTTCCTATTGCTTATTTCTAGTTCATAGTCGTTTATTTTTAGATCGTTGTTCTGGTTCCTTTGTGTGCTTTTTGTGTTGATGTTGCCATGTATTTTCCCATTTCCTGTCCCATAGTTATCATCTCTTTTTATTTTTTATTGCTAATATTTAATTTTTTTCTGTTTATTTTTTATAACTTCTTTTATTTTCGTTATTGTTTCGTAATTTCCCTGTTTTCTTTGCTTTTACTTTGTAATTAGCTTTTTTACCTATTTTTTTATCATTTAATTATTTGTCTGTTGTTCTAAAGTAGTTTCTGTTTTGATCCCTTGCTGTTTCTTCATTGTTTTCTTTCTTGTATCTTAAATACCTATACCTTTGTTTTTTATAGATTCATGTTGTTTCTTTTTTCTTTATTTACGTTCCTTCGTTTTTTCTTTAATCTTTGTCTCTTCATTGTTGGTTTAGTTTTTTTTTTCGTTTCGTTTATTGTTTGCTCTATATCTTTACTTTTTCTTGTTTTATTGTATGCTTTTTTTTGTGTCATCATTTTCGTGTTCTCGTTAATTATTTTTTGTTGTTTCTTCTTTTCTCGTTCCTCTGCACTTGTGAGGTTGTTTTTCTGTTGTTTCTTCGTTGATACTCCGCTTTTTTTATTCTCTCATTGAGCTTTCTTTTCTATGTTCCTCGTACATTTTGTTTCGTTGTTGTGTTCCTTTCGTTGTTTCTTCTGAGCTGCTCGTATGTTGTTTCTTTGTAGATTTTGTGTCGCTTCTATGTTGTTCCATTTTTATATAAGTCTATCTTGTTATGGCTAGTTCATGATAGATTACTTTAAGATTTCCGATGAAGTTTCTTAATTTTGATACCTATCTTAAAGTTATTTAAAGTAAATACGATCGGTTTGAAGTTATCATCTAGAAATACCCTCTAGTAACTAACTCTTATCTTAAAGTTTAACTGTTTCTTCTTCTGATGGACCTTCTAGACCAAAAAAATCTGTTTTCCGTGACACCCTATATAACCAACGATCATCAACAGTTTATTGCCGACATTTCAGTATTTTTGTTTTTTACTTTTGCTCTGATTCTCTTTCCGCTTAGTCGCTACTCCATAAACACTCTAAACATACATACATACTTACTTACTTAAAGATATATGTAAATTAGTTTGTAATCATATACCAACCTTTCCTTTTCATTCTTTTTAACCAACCATTTCAAAGAAATCTCAGCTTTTTATTGCATTTTGCTGCCACTGCTTATCGATGATATTGCCAGAGTGAGTGCTGTTGCTGAGTTGCTGTGTTGTTTTCTGGGTCTTGTTTTGCATGTGCTGCGTAACTCGTATACTTTTAACCGCACCACAAGTTTGATGGGCTTGTTTTTTTATGCTGTTGTTGCTTATTATTAACTTTTTTTCTTGTTTTTTTTTTTGTTGCTTTGCCTTTTTTAACGTTGTTTGTTGTTTGCGTTTAAATTTCAATTTTTGTTTCTGCTTCATTCGTCCTTTAAGGTCATTAAACGTACGTTCAGTTGCCGTCGTTGCTTTCTTGACCATTTCGCTTCTGCATCGAAACACACTCCACTCTGTTCATTCTTGATTTTTACTGCCACTTTTTAACGTATCTTTTTCTTTTTTGCTTTTTTAATAAGAAAACTTGTCAAGTGTTTTTTTCATTTTTTCATTTTGTGTTCCACGCATTTGAAGCGCGATCTTTTCCAGCGAACCCGCCGCGGAAATACTCATAATGTGGTGTGCTGTGAGTGACATTGTTGTGTGTGGTGTGGTGTGACTTTCTGAAGGCAGTCTGCGTTATGAAAAGTGTGCTGTAAAGATGTCAAATGGTTGTATTGGGCTTGGATTGGGTCCGTCAATAATTATAATTTATGTGGGATTACAGCCTTATACCATATCTTATAACTTTAAACGAGATAAACTTGTATATTTGTATATCGGGTATTATCTCGGGAACCGCTTGACCGATTTGGATGAAATTTGGCATATAGATAGTATGATTGATTCTAAGATTATCCACTTCGGGCGGTTTGCAGAAAGATATTCCAAGATGGGTATCAAATGAAAGGTATTTCGGCGAAATGTCAACCGAAATATTTTCAAGTAGGGTTGCCACCTTACCTTAGTATATTTGTATATCCGGTACTATCTTGAGAACCGATTGGTATGCAATTTGGCATAGAGATAGTATTATGAATTCTAGCTCAATCCACTTGGGGGCTGCCCCTTTAGGAGGTTTACAGGGTTGCACCTATCTCAATTTTTTTAAATTATGGAGCAAGATATGCCAATATGGGTATAAAGTGAAAGGTATTTTCGCCAACATACCAGCTAAAATATTTGCAATTAGGGTTACCGCCTAGGCCTACCATTTTACCTTATTCTATTTTTATATTTTGCGGTCATCATGGGATTATATTTGTATTATTTTGGGACCATTTTGGGACCATTTAGAGGTCACTTTGGGATAATTATGGGGCTATTTTGAGATCATTTTGGGTTCAATTTTCGTTCATTTTGGGAACATTTTAGGGCCTTTTTGGGGTCGTTTTGGGATTATTTTAAGATTATGAATTTGGGGCCATTTTCGGATAATTTTGGGTACATTTAAAGACCTTTTTGGGATCATTTAGGAATCATTTTGGGATCATTTTTGTATCATTTTTGGATAATTTTAGTGCCATTTTGGGATAATTGTGGGATAATTTTTGGGTCGTTTTGGGTTCAATTTCGGATCATTTTTGGAACATTTAAGTGGCTTTTTGGGGTCGTTTTGGTATCATTTTAGGATTATTTTGGGATCATTTTGGGTAAGTAAAGTTAACGCTTAACGTAGACATAGAAAATATACCAAGAAACGGTCCTCACTAATATAACAACCAAACCTCATTATCAAGCAAGTACTGATCATTCAAAAAAATCCCTTCACCAACTTTCTGTTTGCTTTTCCTGACGATCATCATTATCATTATAATCATCATCATCATCATCATCATCATCATCATCATCAAATTCATATTTTTGTACTATCAAGTGTGGGCTTGATTTGCTGTTTTTTTTTTTTTGTTCCGAGTTGTTTCGAGTGTTATGATGATGTTGTTGGTGATGTTTTATAGTGAGCGAGTATTTATTGCTTTTGTCAGTCGTTGTTAATGTTGCTCCCACTTTACTAAGCATATCTCCACTTTACAGATTTTTTTGTAGGTGTTTGTTTGTAGTTATCTTTTTATGTATTTATGTACGTTTTGTTTGTATGTCAATATGTTTGTATGCATGTTTGTATGTTTGTGGTATATGTTGGATTTGACTGCATTAAGTAGTCGTTCGCTTTGGCATATTTGCTGCGCGGCATGCCTGACTACTGTGCTACGCAAAGTATTGCTGGAGCACGCGTCCACATTGTTGGTTGGTATGAGCGCGCATAAAAGACCCAAAGACCCAAAAGTGAAGTAAAAAGAGAAACTCTTTTAAGTGAATAGGTATGGTGTGTTTGTAATGGGTGTGACGTTTGTGCGGTTTATTTCGGCGATTTTTAAGGTTAGGTTTTTTTTCAGAAAAATGAAAATTGAACTTAACTAACATATCGTTGCTCGTTTACCAGAGGCATGAATGTGCACGTGATTACCTCTCGTTTATCTAAGATTCACGAAATCCTGGGTTTTCGTAAGTACAAGGAACCGCCGAAAATTTGCAAGGCCATTTTCATGAATGTGCTGTTTAATCCTTGAAAATTGTGCCAGAAAAACAAATGTGCTACACATTCATGTTTCTGGCGTAATAAAAATATCTAAAAATTGAATTTCCGAATTTATTAAAATTTTCGTTGTGCCAGAAGCATGAATGTGTTGCACTCACAAACAGACACCATGGCGTATATGCAACAATTTTTCAAGACATTCCTGTTTTTGCAGAACGAAAGTTTAAAAAAATTTAGAATTTCAATTTTTGAACATTTTGGTGGCGCCAAAAACGAAAAATTTTAAAAATTTACTTTGAAGATTTAAAAAAAATTAAATTTAATTTTATTTAAATTTCTTTTATGTTTTGTTTTATTTTTTTTTTAATTGTTTTCTTTATTTTTTATTTTTTTTTTATTTGTTTATTTTATTTTATTTATTTTATTTTATTTTACTTTACTTTATTTTATTTTTTTATTTTATTTTGTTTTGTTTTATTTTATTTTATTTTATTTTATTTTATTTTATTTTATTTTATTTTATTTTATTTTATTTTATTTTATTTATTTTTTTATTTTTATTTATTTTTTTTTTAATTTTATTTTTTTTTTTTTTTTTATTTTTTTTTATTTTATTTATTTTATTTTATTTTATTTTATTTTATTTTATTTTATTTTATTTTATTTTATTTTATTTTGTTTTATTTTATTTTATTTTATTTTATTTTATTTTATTTTATTTTTTTTAATTTAATTTAATTTTTTTTCAATTTTATTTTATTTTATTTTATTTTATTTCATTTTAATTTATTTTAATTTATTTTATTTTACTTTATTTTATTTTATTTAATTTAATTTAATTTAATTTAATTTAATTTAATTTAATTTTATTTTATTTTATTTTATTTTATTTTATTTTATTTTATTTTATTTTATTTTATTTTATTTTATTTTATTTTATTTTTTAATTTATTTCTTTCTCTCTCTCTCAAGGAACCACCCTTTTGGTTTGCGCAATCAGTAAAACTTAAAGCAACATCAACTAAATACAACAAATAAAAAACATATTTTTTTTTATAATCCCACTTATTTTTCTACTTCTTCCCTTTTCGCCGGTTTTAAATGGTCATAGTAATACTTCCCTGCAATCAAAGCAACTAGTTAGTTGACAACTATTGTCTTCAAAAATAAATCGGTTCCGATTTTTTGAAAAATCTTTCGACGCAACGTAAAGATTTCGGAAAAAAGTCGAAATTAATTGTTTAGTGGGAAACGAAAAATTTCCAAAAATCATTTGAAATTTTTAGTTTGCTTTTTTCTTCTTATAATTCACAGATGCTTTTTCGTGTTTGGGTGAATAGTATGGACTGGGATTTTTCTCACTACATAGTATGATTTCGACTATCAAATTATAGTTTTAAACTAGTATGTTTTCTGACTAGTTTGACGTTTCACTGCAGGGTTATTTTACCTTTTCTCGGTTATTTACTTATAATGCATATATCATTATCACATATCGTGGGTGTTTATGCAAAACAACTTAACGGACAAATGCAAAACCACATAAATGCAGTCACTCAAATTTTACAGGAGAGACAAAAAAAACTGTTAAACTTTTATACGAGCCACTGTTTGGTGAGTTAATCTCAAATGTCGTTTTTTGACATTTTATTGTACAAACCCCAACTTTTTTGTTACTGATGAATTGGTCCGGGCACCCAGAAGCCCTGGTAACGAATCTCATTTTTGGCCAAACTTTGCATAAACACCGACGATATAGGTAAAATTTTGTGCGAAATAAACTAAAACGATCCAAATACCAATCAACTTGATATTGACGAAATTCTGAACTGAGTTTTAGGCTCAAAATATAGCTCTCCGTGATCGAAAATCTCTAAAGTAATATATGTGGGTACTCACGATGATTCCTGGTCTTGCAATTTTCATAAAATAATATACTTCCTGGGAACAAAGAAATCCAAATTGCTGTTCCGACAAAAAAAAAAAGCTTGGCAACAGTGAAGGATTTGACCTTGGCTAAAAGATCTTAAGAAAACAAGCGGCTGGACGATCGAGCTTGCGCAGTGCTATGAATTTAGCACTAACTTTACTTTCCCAAAATGATCCCAAAATTACCATAAAATAATCCCAAAATATTCCCAAAATGATACCGAAACGTCCTCAAAAAGACCCTTAAATGTTCCATTTTGGGTTCCGAAATTGAACCCAAAACGACCCAAAAATGATCCCAAAATGGTCCCAAATTGACCCCAAAAATACCCTAAAATGTTCAAAAATGATTCCAAAATGACCCTAAAATAATCCCAAAATAATCCCAAAAAGACCCTCCAATGTTCCCAAAATGATCCATAATTGAACCCATAATGACCCAAAAATTATCCAAAAATTATACCAAAATTATCCAAAAATTATCCCAACATGATCCCAATATGACTCCAAAATGACCAGAAAATGGTCCCAAAATTGTCCCAAATTAATCCAAAATTGAACCCAAAATTGAACCCAAAATGATCTCAAAATAGCCCCAAAATTATCCCAAAGTGACCCCTCAAAGATCCTTAAAAGTACCCAAATCGGATCATTTTGGGTACTTTTAAGGAACTTTGACCCAAAACTATGCAAAATGACCCTAAAATAATCCCAAAACAATCCTAACATAATCCCAAAACGACCCCAAAAAGACCCTTAAATGTTCCCAAAATGAACCCATAATGACCCAAAAATTATCCCAAAATGATCCAAAAATTATCCCAACATAATCCCAATATGACTCCAAAATGACCAGAAAATGGTCCCAAAATTGTCCCAAATTAATTCAAAATTGAACCCAAAATGATCTCAATATAGCCCCAAAACTATCCCAAAGTGACCCCTAAATGATCTCAAAATGATCCTAAAATAATCCAAATATGATCCCAAAAATATACAAATACAATAGGTAAAACGGTAACCCTACCTGAAAATATTTTAGTTCGTATAGCGGCAAAAGTACCTTTCATTTGATACCCATATTGACATATCTCGCTCCATAATTAATTTTTTTAGATAGGTGGCAACCCTGTACACCCCACAACTCTCAAGTGGATAGTCTTAGAATCAATCCTACTATCTACATATGTATATGCCAAATTTTATCCAAATGGGTCAAGCTGTTTCCATGACAGTACCATATATATACAAATATACTTGGGTAAGGTGGCAACCCTAGATGGTAACCCTACTTGAAAATATTTTAGTTGGCATGTCGCTTACCTTGCATTTGATACCCATATTGGCATATCAGGCTAAAAAACTAAAAAAATAAGATAGGTGGCAACCCTGTTATCAAACGGTTCCCTACATAGTCCGGATATACAAAAATACATACATGCAAGTTTAGCTCGTTTAAAGTTATAATTATTAAAGTAACTAACATAAAACCCAAGAAGAAATAAAAACAAAACTGCAAAACAGGGCAACATAAAATATTTAAATTAAGTCTGGAACTCAACCTTCTCAATGACGAGAGTAATCTGAGTCTAATTTATTGCAATACATATTCTGTAAGTCAAGCTTAAAGTAGCATAGCAACAAACTTTGAGCTGAACTTTATGAAAGTCGACATGAACGAACGCACAAATTGAAAACTTCAACAAAATCTCTCTACAACAACAACAACAACAACAACAACAACAACAACAACAACATCTTAAATGTGAAGTCCTGTGCCAAATATGAAAATTAAAGTTTATGTCTCGAAGTCTCGCAAACCACGATCGGCCGACCGACCAGCTGCATCGATAAGGTAAGGAAATGAGTGAGCAAAGAAGTGCAATGGAGCAGACCAAAAAAGGGATGGCAAATATCGCATACTAGCACTCGACACACTCATAAGATGCAAAAAAAAAGGAATAATGAACTAAAGATTTTTGTTAGAGATAAGGATTTATGAATGTACTTTAACACGCGATAGTCTTGTGCTGAGTAGCGCTGCCTTGCGTTGCGCTAATGAGATGATGCAAAGAATTTTGTAAGCGGAAAGCACCAACTTTGAATTTAACATCCTCTACCGTATTCAGAATATGGTGTGAAGTGTTAAACAAATAAGGTACGATTCAGATTTTGCTCACCAAGTCACGCCATCAATGCGTCAAAACATTACAGTGCATTTGCATAGGACCATTACCCAGCCCCACGATGAAAGAAGAGCACAAAACCCTTTCTTTCATATCTACATGCGTAGAATACGTGTGCAACATAAGTTTACCTGCGGCATAATTGGCAGCGCATGCTGTTAAGGTCGTCTTCTTGCTTTGGTAGCGATCGTCAATTCAGTGATTTGTGCGCGATCTTGGCTTATAAATGACAGTAATGGGGGCAACAATGTATGAATATGAGCGCTTGGAATGTCGCGGGATAAATTATGAACGAAATAGCAGAAATATTTCAAATATTCCATGGTCATATGGAGAATCAGTTTTTGTTTTACGTTGGCACCGGTTTGGGCTGGACGTGTTGCAAGTTGAGCTTTAGCTCGAAACCTTGGTTGGCGTAAAATATATAGTTGCCTTTTAGAACTACATAATTGGATACATTATTGATAAAATAAAAAATATAAAATAAAATAAAATAAATTAAAATAAAATAAAATAAAATAAAATAAAATAAAATAAAATAAAATAAAATAAAATAAAATAAAATAAAATAAAATAAAATAAAATAAAATAAAATAAAATAAAATAAAATAAAATAAAATAAAATAAAATAAAATAAAATAAAATAAAATAAAATAAAATAAAATAAAATAACATAAAATAAAATAAAATAAAATAAAATAAAATAAAATAAAATGAAATAAAATAAAATAAAAAAATAAAGAAAAAAATAAAAACAAAATAAAATAAAATAAAATAAAATAAAATAAAATAAAATAAAATAAAATAAAATAAAATAAAATAAAATAAAATAAAATAAAATAAAATAAAATAAAATAAAATAAAATAAAATAAAATAAAATAAAATAAAATAAAATAAAATAAAATAAAATAAAATAAAATAAAATAAAATAAAATAAATTAAAATAAATTAAAATAAAATAAAATAAAATAAATTAAAATAAATTAAAATAAAATAAAATAAAATAAAATAAAATAAAATAAAATAAAATAAAATAAAATAAAATAAAATAAAATAAAATAAAATAAAATAAAATAAAATAAAATAAAATAAAATAAAATAAAATAAAATAAAATAAAATAAAATAAAATAAAATAAAATAAAATAAAATAAATAAAATAAAATAAAATAAAATAAAATAAAATAAAATAAAAAAATAAAATAAAATAAAATAAAATAAATTAAATTAAAATAAAATAAAACAAAAAAAAAGTGAAATAAAATAAAAAAAAAATATAAAAAAATAAAATAAAATAAAATAAAATAAAATAAAATAAACTAAAATAAAATAAAATAAAATAAAAAAATAAAATAAAATAAAATAAAATAACAAAAAACTTAAGACAAAATAAAATCAAATAAATAAAATGTTTTAAAATGAAGCAAATTTAAATCAATGAAAAAAAAAAAATTTAACAACCCAAATAAAATAATATAAAAAAGGAAGAAAAAAATTCAAATAAAAAAAAATAAAAGAAGATGAATAAAAAAATTTAAATAGAATAAAATAAAATAAAAAATAAACTAAAACAAAATAAAAAAAAAAAATAATAAAATAATGAAGAAAATAATAGAATGAAAAATAATGAAAAAATGAATATAAAAAAGTTTAAATAAAAAAATAAAATAAAATAAAAAAGTGTAAATTATAAAACTAACATAAAATAAAGCAAAAAAAAAATAAAATAAACTTAAAAACTATAAAAAAAATTAATTCACATAAAAAATGTTGTGAATAAAGTAAATTTAAATAAAATAAAGATAAAATAAAAAACAAATAAAAAACTTAACAAACCAAATAAAATAATAAAAAAAATTAAGAATAAAGAGTAAATTAAAAAATAAAATAAAAGAAGATACGCTAAAATTAAACGAAATTAAAAACTAAATACGTCAAGATAAATAAAATAAAGTGAAAGAAAATAAACAAAATTCGCTTTAGGTTTGTTAAAAAAGTATCTTCACTCACATAATTGCATTAATATATGGAAACATTAGCTTTATATGTAAATTTATATAAATTTGCATATGCGTGTCTGCAATGGCTAAATTGATGATGCTGTGTAAAAGAATTGTTGCTTTGGTTCGTGATGTTTCATTGCAATTCTGGTTGTACATACATACATATGTACGTATGTCTGTATGTTCTATGCATTGTGCTATATTGATTGTCAGCAGACTGTCAGTCGCTGGAGTTAATCAAACTCACGTCTCAGAATACAATTAAAAACAATAAATTTGTACTAAAATTGCAAGCGAGACAAAAAAAAAAAACAAACAATGAAAAATTTTATTTACAATGGCGAAAAGTTGATTTCAATAACAATGAAGTAAACAAAAAATTATAAGAAAAATAAATAAATAAAATTACTTTTGCAACAACAAAGCAAAGGGCATTATCAAATGTACGTAGAAATAAAACATAATTTTTTGCTACCGAAACAACCCAGCAAAAAAATCTTCAGTATGATCTCACAATTAAAAAAGGCTTAGTAGGTACAAGAGCTTTAAATTTGCATAAGGGTGTATGTACATTAGGGTATGTCAAAATAAGATAGAGTTTTTGAAAAAAGCAACAACATCGAAGATCTATATCATATCTTCCGCCCACAGACCCAATAATTTTGGTATACATTTTTATCTTTCAAAGAAGTTTTTTCTTCTAAGCACACCCTAATGTTCATACTAAATCATATTAGCATACCTACCATGTACTTACATATGGTTTATTTCACAACCACATCCGCTTAACAATTTCTTTAAGTGTTTCTTCAACGCAATAAAGAGATCAATGTTGTTCTTGTGACAGGATGTTTCAAGTGGCTTATGTGTTTCACTTAAGCATCTGTAAGTATTTATGAATGGGGTTCAACATACCGCTATGTTTAATACACGCCTACTAAAACAACCCCTGAGAGTTTATTTTTTTCATTGAAGAAAATTATTTATTCGGTAGAATTTATAAGAATGTCTTACACGAAGAAATGTTCACTTGGAGATCTGTGAATCCTGTAAAAAACGATGGAACTCCAAGAAAATGGGGGATAGGGATAGGGATAGGGATAGGGATAGGGATAGGGATAGGGATAGGGATAGGAATAGGGATAGGGATAGGGATAGGGATAGGGATAGGGATAGGGATAGGGATAGGGATAGGGATAGGGATAGGGATAGGGATAGGGATAGGGATAGGGATAGGGATAGGGATAGGGATAGGGATAGGGATAGGGATAGGGATAGGGATAGGGATAGGGATAGGGATAGGGATAGGGATAGGGATAGGGATAGGGATAGGGATAGGGATAGGGATAGGATAGGGATAGGGATAGGGATAGGGATAGGGATAGGGATAGGGATAGGGATAGGGATAGGGATAGGGATAGGGATAGGGATAGGGATAGGGATAGGGATAGGGATAGGATAGGGATAGGGATAGGGATAGGGATAGGGATAGGGATAGGGATAGGGATAGGGATAGGGATAGGGATAGGGATAGGATAGGGATAGGGATAGGGATAGGGATAGGGATAGGGATAGGGATAGGGATAGGGATAGGGATAGGGATAGGGATAGGGATAGGGATAGGGATAGGGATAGGGATAGGGATAGGGATAGGGATAGGGATAGGGATAGGGATAGGGATAGGGATAGGGATAGGGATAGGGATAGGGATAGGGATAGGGATAGGGATAGGATAGGGATAGGGATAGGGATAGGGATAGGGATAGGGAATAGGGATAGGGATAGGGATAGGGATAGGGATAGGGATAGGGATAGGGATAGGGATAGGGATAGGGATAGGGATAGGGATAGGGATAGGGATAGGGATAGGGATAGGGATAGGGGGATAGGGATAGGGATAGGGATAGGGATAGGGATAGGGATAGGGATAGGGATAGGGATAGGGATAGGGATAGGGATAGGGATAGGGATAGGGATAGGGATAGGGATAGGGATAGGGATAGGGATAGGGATAGGGATAGGGATAGGGATAGGGATAGGGATAGGGATAGGGATAGGGATAGGGATAGGGATAGGGATAGGGATAGGGATAGGGATAGGGATAGGGATAGGGATAGGGATAGGGATAGGGATAGGGATAGGGATAGGGATAGGGATAGGGATAGGGATAGGGATAGGGATAGGGATAGGGATAGGGATAGGGATAGGGATAGGGATAGGGATAGGGATAGGGATAGGGATAGGGATAGGGATAGGGATAGGGATAGGGATAGGGATAGGGATAGGGATAGGGATAGGGATAGGGATAGGGATAGGGATAGGGATAGGGATTGGAAAGACCAATAGGAAAACAGCCGACTTTTCACTGATGCATATAACATCCGTCAACACAAGACGCCAATCAATAAGAACTACCTACATAGAATAAGCAATAATCTAACTAAGAGTTTCCTGAAAAGCTCGATTAGGCTAAGCTCTGAGCCTAACAAACATAATTGCGCGATGTAAGTAATTAAAATAATTGCTTTGAAAGCTGCACAGCCCAAAGTACCAAAGTACAAGTGTGTCTGTTGTGGTATCTTAATGCTTCACCAGGTTCAACGATAATATATTTTTATCGGGTTTTCACTATTTCAACTTTCGTTTAGTTATTATGGCCGATTCTCAATTCTAAACAGAAAAGTGCCTGTTTGCTGCTTGTGGCTGGTTAAAAGTTTTTTATACGTTTTTCCACTTTTATTTTGCTTACGTTTTTATCATTTTCATCGGGGAGTTGTTGTCGTCGTCGTCGTCATAGTCGTCGGGCGTCAACAAGCTGCATTTGTCCATGCGCAAGCCGTTGTCGCACACAGCACAACAACAAGAACAACAACCGAGCACACTGCTCAATGGAGAAATGTGGAAAAGTCAATGACCCGGAAATCGTGTCTAAAAACTCTGACGGCAATACGAACCACACCATGCGGAGGGCATTGGGCGTTGGGCGACAGTAGGCAGCAGTTAACAGTCAACCGACAGCAGCTAAAGCGATCGCGACGGCGCACTACGACTGCATAATCATGCTGACTGGCTGACGATCGTGGAGCAGCAGCAAAAGTGCGTGTGCGTGTACCTTCCACACATATGCGCTCATATGGACAGACAGTCACGTAAATTATGCATAGAGGGACGACTAATGGGTGAAAAACTTGAAAAGCATCGACAATCAATGGCAATGGAATCAGCCGACGCATTTTATTTAATGCAGGAAATGTAGAACTCTGGTAGCTGGAGTTGAGTAGAGCAGCGGGTACCTAACTGGTTAGTCTTGCGTGCTACAGCTTCAATCGAGGCACTTGTTGTTGCTATTATTGATGTTGTAGTTAAGAAGTAGGCAGCATTCGAGGCAATCAAATGCAATTAATGTGACGTTGATGCCCATCTATCGATAGACCCCAGCCAGACAGTAATGGTTCAGATCGGTACGGGATGCAGCACAACACACACACACACGCGCACGCATACACAAATTATAGGCTCCACGCATTCTCTTGTCCCATTCACGCAACGCACATTTTGATTTGTATTGGATCGCAGCTACATCAACAACAACATTTTATAGCGTGAATACGTGCATCACATCCGTATGTACATATGTACGAGAATAAAAATGAAGAGATTGCTGTGTTTGGGATGGCGATTCAGATTTGCATCGCGCAGGTGATGTGAATGGCCACGACGATGCAACGAAATGTCGAATTAATACAAAACTTCTTACGAGTCATTCACGTAGGATTCTATGTCAGTTTAGTGTCGATGTGCGGAGGAAGCTGTTAAGCATAAGTACACTGAGGAGCAATTGAAAGTTGACGAGGTTTTAAATTATTTATTTAATTTTCTTTGTATTTATTTATGTACATTATTTTATTTTGGTTTATATTATTTTGTTGTTTATTTTATTTTATTTTATTTCCTTCTCTTTTTTTAATTTAATTTTATTTTATTTTATTTATTTTTTTTATTTTTTTAATTTTTATAAATTTTATTAAATCTTATTTTGTTTTATTTTTATTTTAATTTATTTTATTTTCTTTTATTTTATTTTTTTATTTTATTTTTTTATTTTATTTTTTTATTTTATTTTATTTTATTTTATTTTTTTTTTTTTATTTATTTTATTATATTATATTTTATTTTTTTATTTTATTTTATTTTATTTTATTTTATTTTATTTTATTTTATTTTATTTTATTTTATTTTATTTTATTTTGTTTTATTTTATTTTATTTTATTTCATTTTATTTTATTTTATTTCTTTTTATTTTATTTTATTTTATTTTATTTTATTTTATTTTATTTTATTTTATTTTATTTTATTTTATTTTATTTTATTTTATTTTATTTTATTTTATTTTATTTTATTATATTATATTATATTTTATTTTATTTTATTTTATTTTATTTTTTTTTATTTTATTAGGTTTTATTTTATTTTATTTTATTTTATTTTATTTTATTTTATTTTATTTTATTTTATTTTATTTTATTTTATTTTATTTTATTTTATTTTATTTTATTTTATTTTATTTTATTCTATTTTATTTTATTTTATTTTATTTTATTTTGTTTTATTTTATTTTATTTTATTTTATTTTATTTTATTTTATTTTATTTTATTTTATTTTATTTTATTTTATTTTACTTTATTTTTTTTTATTTTATTTTATTTTATTTTATTTTATTTTATTTTATTTTATTTTATTTTATTTTATTTTATTTTATTTTATTTTATTTTATTTTATTTTATTTTATTTTATTTTATTTTATTTTATTTTATTTTATTTTATTTTATTTTATTTTATTTTATTTTATTTTATTTTATTTTATTTTATTTTATTTTACATTATTTTATTTTATTTTATTTTATTTTATTTTATTATTTTTTTATTTTATTTAATTTTATTTTATTTTATTTTATTTTATTTCATTTTATTTTATTTTATTTTATTTCATTTTATTTTATTTTATTATATTTTATTTTTTTTAGTTTAAGTTTTTTATTTAATTTTTTTCATTTTATTTTATCTTATTTTCTTTTATTTTATTAATTTTTTTTTTATTTTTTCTTCTTATTTTTTTATTTTTGTCTTTTTTCTTTTTTTTTTCTTTTCCCGTTCACCTGTCGCACAGTGTACTTACATATGTAAAATATGAATAGACTCTACGAAGCATCGAAATATGTATTCATATATGCAGCATTTGCTCCCCATTCTCCACTAATAATATTGCTCACGCATCTAATGCTACTCAGTCGAAATCTTATTTGTGTGTTTTTGTTGTTTTTTTTTGCTTTTTTTTGGAAATCTATTTTTATTCACCATTGAACTGCGGGGGCAGGTCTTCAGTGGTCGATGCTTTCACAAAACGGCAGCAATACTTTACTTAGGTTGTTGGCACACAAGTGCGTTGCACGGTGGAGCAGCCGCAAATTATGTTTGTTCCAAATGACTGCAAAGTGCATTGATTCACTCGCTAGACGAACGCATTTATTCTGCAATTGCTTTGTGGTCTGGTTGTTGGCAGCAAAATTTGTTGGTGTTGTTTTTAGGTGTTTTTTTGGATTTCTTCTTCATTTAGCTGGAAATGAATTTTTAATATTTTTTTTTTCTGAAACGAAGTCGCTTTCTATTATAGACCAAGATCCCAGAGCCTAAAAGCGTCACTTATTTTATAATGGATGAAACCAATACCGATCGATAGTCCTCCCCGAATCTAGAAAGAATGTGAAAATTTTAAAGCTGTACCTATGACAAGGGCCTAGGAATCGGGGGTCAAAGTCGCCAAAAAATGACCCTAACTTCACTTATTTTATAATGGATGATTTTCACATATTTGACGTAGGTTACCACCCCGCGTCAGTATCAAGTGTTGTTAGACCCGTACCAGTGACAAGGCTCCAGCCAGACACCCCCAGTTCGCGGATTTTCCTATGGAAATTTATTCTGTTTTACTAATTTCACGCATTTGGGCCACTTTGGCTGCTTTTAACTACCCAATATTTTCCCATTTTTTGTAGAACACTACCCTTAAGTAGTATCAGGAATTTTTAGACTTCGTCCCATGGAAAAAACTTCAGCCAGACACCTCAAAACTCGGGAAATTTCACTAATTTTTACTGCGCTTTCACATGTTTAAGCGGATTTGACCAACTTTGGCCTCTTTTAAATAACAGATCTTTACACATGTGTCGTAAAATGCTACCCTTAAGTAGAATCAAGCATTTCCAGACATCATCCCATGGCCAAAACTTCAGCCAGACACCTAAAAGTTCGGGAACTTTTATTTTCCTATTAATTTGCTTTCTCTTGTTTGTCCCACTTTTACTAATTTTAAATGATAGATCTTTTCACATGTGTCGTAGGACACTACCCATAAGTAGTTTCAGTAATTTTTAGACCTCGTCCCATGGCAAAAACTTCAGCCAGACACCTCAAAACTCGGGAAATTTCACTAATTTTTACAGCGCTTTCACATGTTTAAGTGGATTTGACAAACTTTCACTACCTTTAAATAGCAGATCTTCACACATGTGTCGTAAAATGCTATCCTTAAGTAGAATCAAGCATTTCCAGACATCATCCCATGGCAAAAACTTCAGCCAGACACCTAAAAGTTCGGGAACTTTTATTTTCCTATTAATTTGCTTTCTCTTGTTTGTCCCACTTTTACAACTTCTAAACGACGGATCTTTTCAGATGTTTCGTAGGACACTACCCTTAAGTAGTTTCAGTCATTTCTATACTTCGCCCCATGGCAAAAACTTCAGCCAGACACCTCAAAGCTCGGGATTTTCACTAATTTTTACAGAGATTTCACTTGTTTCAGCAGGTTTCTCCAACTTTGTTCACGTTTAAACGGCGGATCTTTACACACGTGTCGTATAACACTACCCTTAAAAAGTATCAGGCATTTCCGGACTTCATTCCATGAAAAAAACTTAAGCCAAACAACCCAAAGCACGGGGACTTATCATCATTTTTAATGTGCTTTCACATGGTCAAATGGGTTTACCCAACTTTGGCTGCTTTTAAATGGCGGATCGTATAACACTACTATTAACTAATATTAGGCATTTTTAGACTTCGCCCCATGACAAAAACTTCAGCCAGACACCTCAAAGCTGAGGAAATTTTATAATTCTTGCTGCGAATTCACATGTTTAACTGCGTTGCTCTAACTTTGGCTGCTTTTAAAGGGCAGATAATTTCACATGTGTCATAGAAGACCACCCTTAAGTGGTATCAGGTACTTTTTGACTTCGCCCTATGTCAAAAACTTCAGCCAGACACCTCAAAACTGAGGAATTTTTATAATTCTTGCTGCACTTTCACATGTTTAAGCGAGTTTGTCCAACTTTGGCTGTTTTTGAAAGGCAGATCTTTGCACATGTGTCGTGGAACACTATCTCCAAGTAGTATCAGGCATTTTTATACTTCATCCCATGGAAAAAAACTTCAGCCAGACACCTCAAGCCTGAGGAATTTTCATAGTTCTTACTGCTTTTTCACATGTTTAATCGGGTTGGTCCAACTTTGGCTGCTCTTAGAGGGCGGATCTTTTCACATGTGTCATAGAAGACCACCCTTAAGTGGTATCAGTAACTTTTTGACTTCGCCCCATGTCAAAAACTTCAGCCAGACACCTCAAAACTGAGGAATTTTTATAATTCTTACTGCACTTTCACATGTTTAAGCGAGTTTGTCCAACTTTGGCTGTTTTTGAAAGGCAGATCTTTACACATGTGTCATGGAACACTATCTCCAAGTAGTATCAGGTATTTTTAGACTTCATCCCATGGAAAAAACTGTGCCAGACACCTCAAGGCTGAGGAATTTTCATAGTTCTTACTGCTTGTTCACATGTTTAATCGGGTTGGTCCAACTTCGGCTGCTTTTAAAGAGCAGATCTTTTCACATGTGTCATAGAAGACCCCCTTAAAGAAGTATCGGGTATTTTTATACTTCGCCCCATGTCAAAAACTAAAGTCAGACACCTCAAAACTGAGGAATTTTCATAATTCTTACTGCGATTTCACAGGTTTAAGCGAGTTGGTCCAACTTTTGCTGTTCGTAAAGGGCATATCTACACACATGTGTCATAGAAGACCACCTTAAAGAAGCATCGGGTATTTTTATACTTCGCCCCATGTCAAAAACTACAGCCACACGGCTAAAAATTTGAACCTAAATTTTAAACTTTTTTGGACTGCATATATGACCAAACCAAATTTGGATTCAAATTCAATCTAGACCAGTTTTCATGAAAATTGGCTAAAGGAATCGGGTTTCAATTATAAACAAGAAATGTTTTAACAATTTTTTAAAGATAAAATAAATTTTTTGTCCGTTGGCGGGAATTAGAACCAAGACTCCCCGCAGCATGCCCGCCTGCTCTACCACTGAGCTACATCGCACACATAAATGTTGAAATTCAATCTTGAATAAGCTTTCAAAAATAAATTTGAATTTTCAAACCCAAAAGTTTAAATTTTAGACCGAAAAGTTTTAAGAATAAAATAAAACTAAAAAAAATGTGGCAGCTGACAGAACTCGAACGAAAACGCTCAGGAGTCACAGCCGACTGCTCTACCGCTGAGCTATGACGCACATGAAGTTTTTGTGGGAAAAATTCAATTACAATAAAACAAACCAAAAATAAAAAATTTAGACAGCTTTTTCATTTAGATTTTAAATCGAAACCAAAAGAAATTGAAAATCTTTGTAGGTATTTGGATGGTTTGAAATCGACGTGCCATACGAAAACTAACACTTTTAAAATTTTTTACGAAAACTAACACTTTTCAAATTCTGTAAGAATACTAACACTTTTATTTTGTGTCTGACGAAAAATAACACTTTTAATTTGTGTCTGACGAAAACTAACACTTTTATTTTCTGTCTGACGAAAACTAACACTTTTGGCTAGTACATTTTCTTCAGAGAAAACCTGAAAGTGTTACTTTTCGTCAGACACAAAATAAAAGTGTTAGTTTTCGTCAGACACAAATTGAAAGTGTTAGTTTTCTTCAGACACAAAATTTTTGGTGTTAGTTTTCGTATGGCACGGCGAAATATTGTACAAAAAAGTTTGAGAAATTGATTAATCTTTATACGGGTTTAAAATTTAGGTTAATTTTTTTAGCCGTGCATAATTCATAATTCTTACTGCGATTTCACAGGTTTAAGCAAGTTCCCTGCAGCGAAACCTCAAACTAATCAGAAAAATTCTAGTATACAACTATAATTTTGTGGCAGAACTCATACTAGTCAGGAAATATCCATTTCATACCAGTACACAACTAGAATTTTCCGGCTGAACCCATACTAGTCAGGAAATATCCATTCCATACTAGTATACAACTAGATTTTTCTGGATGAAATTATACCAGTTGAAAAAAACAAAATTCATTCGTTTCGTTTTCTCTTATAATTCATAGATGCTTTTTCGTGATAGGGTAAATACAAATAGCCGCTGCTTTCTTAAGAATAAACATGAAAATAAAGTCAAATGATAAAATAAAGGGTAAACCAGGAAAATTCTGGTCCAGGTTAAAAGCCTTTTTGACTAGTATATTCCATACTGGTCCTTTTTGGACTAGTTCATTTTTTGGAAGTTATACTAGTCCAGGATGAACTAGTATGGAACTGGTATCTTACAACTAGCATGAAACTGGTATTTCCTGACTAGTAAATAACTGGTATATTCTGGTCGAAATCTGACAATTGACATCTTGTAGGACATCAACACGTAAAAAATACCAGTTGCTTTCGCTGCAGGGTAGCGACATAAGAGTGACATTGTCTGAAATGCAACAAATTCCACATCTGAACACTTTGTATGGGCTGAACTGTTCTAATTTACTTGATCATGTCCTATGGAGAGATCAATTGCGAAAAAAAACTCGAGCTTTGAGGTGTTTGGATGTAGTTTTTGTCATGGGAAGATCTCCAAAAATGCCTGATAACACTTAAGAGTTGCG